>CAJNDV010015169.1:53524-66894 GCA_905221635.1 Symbiodinium sp. CCMP2456 | reverse complement strand
GATCTTACTAGTATCGAAGCGGAATGCTCGACCAAGTAGTCGGCAACTTCCAGGTGACCGTGCTCAATTGCGAAAAAAAGAGCCGTCTTTCTTGCCTTGTCGCGATAGTTCACCTCAAAGCCGAGAGTTAGGAGAAATTTCACCATTACCATGTTGCCACGTGCGGCAGCCCAAAACAGAGGCGTCCGACCGTGTAGATCAACTTCTTCCAAATTCACTCCCATCTCAATGCACTGCCTTGCCAATGGCTCGGAGCCCCGGCGGCGCCGTGCCGCAATAAAGAACAGGAAGTTCTGTTGTAAGGCCGTATGTCGCCAGGACATGTGTGATGTTGCCAAAGCCTTCTTGGCATCAGAGAACTCGCCGTCTCTGACGATGTCGAAGAGCTCATCTCGGCTCATTTGGGGATCTTCGGGTTCATCCGCCATGGTGGCGAAACGCACCCCTTGGATAATGCCGGGCCAATGTTGAGCCCGAGCATCTGCGAAGAAGACCAGTTGAGGAGACTCATGGACGGAAGAATGTGCAACGTGCCACGGTGTTCAGTAATTAACGTTGGGAGCTCTATAGTTAGAACGGGGCTTTGGGGTATAAGATAGGGAACTCCCAAAACAGTATTGGTAATCACTGAGGCATCTACATTAATGTCGGGGACTCCATCAGACTAAAACAAAGCAAAGCAACCCGAACGCCCCCTCACGATGCTGATGTAAATACCACATCCCATCCTTGTCGTTGCTGCGGCATTGCCGCCCCTGAACCCCCAAATCCCGACACTCTGGCCGTAAACTCCCTGAACTGTCAAACCCTAGTAGGCCCTAGTATGTCCTAGTACCCTGTAAACCTGTTGCAAGACACAAAATGCCCAACAAGCCGTAACCCCCAGTGTGCGCTCCCGCTCCTTCGAGAAATTGACGAAGTCCATCTCACTTCCACGCATCTTCTGCCTTACAGCTTGAAGCGCATATTGCAGGTAACGTTGCGAACCAGTTTGATGACATGGGTCTGTAGACTAGACCACTTCCCAAGCACGGACGACGCAGGGGGAGGACGGCAACAAGTTTAGCATACTGGCACTGTATGAGACCATGCATTTTTCAACCTGAAACTTACTCTGAGCTGCCCTTGGCCAAAGAACTTGATGTCGACAACCATATCCCGATGCATCCCGAGTCTGCGTGCACGAGAAGTGGGGTTGACATTGCCCGGATCCTCAAAATGAAGCCCCCCTAAAACTCTAAGGAGCCCTTCATCACCAAGATCCTAACATGAAGCCTATACTAAGCCCTGAACCCTAAACCCTAAACCCCTAAACCCCTAAACCCTAAACCCTAAACCCAAACCCCCTAAACCCTAAACCCTGAACCCTAAGCCCTAAACCCCTATACCTCACGTTTACTCCACAAACCCCCCCCCCCCCTTGAGGAGGAGCCCTGACCCCCATGCAGGCCCCTCGGCCCGATGGGTCTGGCGGTGGCTTAGGGTTTAGGGCTACTGGAAATCGGTTTAGGGTTTTGGGTTTAGGGTTGAGGGTTTAGGGCGCTTTTTCTAGGGGCCTTTAATAATTTCAATAGGGTTTTGGGCTCCTTCAAAAGTCTAAATATATGGTGAGGCAAGTCCCCAAATTAGTAGAGGTCAGAAGGCCCCTACATGACGGGTTTGAAATTTCAAGAAGATTTAGGGCCGAGGCTTTTTAGGGCTTGATGAGGATCCTCGTAAGATTCCCTCAAAAACTTAACCTCGGACTCCAATTACCTATAGTCTTTATGGGTTCTACCCATAAATTAAGGGGTAGTGGCTGCCTAGGGGTCTATCTAGGTGTTTAAGGCTCACAAGGGTTTTGGTGTGTGTGTGTGTGTGTGTGTAAGTGTGTGCCTCTTCTGTTCTTTGGTGGGGGGCTTCGAGATTACATAGAGGCTCAGGGGCCAGCGTCAGGGTGGAAAGGATATCATGTAAGGGGCCTCAATAAATAGAATAGGGTTTTGGGGGGTATGTTATACAATACTTATAATACGGAGCCCCCAGAATGGTAATTATTTAGGCTTCTATATTGTAGTGAATCCAGGGAAAGTTGGAACATTCCGTTTGGGATGACTAGTGCTGGGATCGTCTATGATACACCTTAGGGGCAGTACTATGGGGCCTGAACAATTAAAAATAGGGTTTTGGGGTTCCCTATGATAGTTCTACATACCCCTGACCTCCCAGGTACCTACTATATAGGGTACTAGAGCCCCTAGGGCCCTATATAGTAGGTACCTGGGGGGTTAGGGTACTATAATACACCTCAAAACCCTGTTCTAACTATTAAGGCACCCTATTATTATACTAGAATACACCTCAGAATCCTGTTCACGTACTATAATACACCTCAGAACCGCTCTAATTATTAAGGCACCTTCGACGTTACTTTTTTAAAAAAGAACCCTAAACCCTAAACCCTAGCCCCCCTTTAGACGCTACTTTAGGGCTTGGGGTTAACAGCTCAGGTCGCAGTGGCTTTGCCGTTGAAGCTTTCAGAATTTCGGGCCAGCACTCGTTGCAGGGTTTAGGGTCTAGGGTTCAGGGTCTAGGGTTTAGGTTTCAGGTTTCGGGGTTTAGGGTTTATAGGTACTATATGCTAGAGAATTCTGAGAGGTAAGGAGCCTCAAGGAGCAATGTTGATGGTCATGATGTAGGCCTCTGTTCTATACCAACCCGAAGGGCCCATGTGCCCAAACAGTATGTACTTTGGCTGGCTACCTTGGGGCCAAAGTACACACCATGTGCGTACACGGACCCTTAAACCCTAAAGCCAGTAGAACCCTTACAGATCCCTTTGCGGAACCCGGACCCTCAAAGGGGCCATTTTGGTCAGCCTAAACCCCAAACCCTCAACCCTAAACCCGAAGCGCAGCCTGGACACCGAAGTGCGAGCTTCTGTGCCTCTTCCCGGTCTTGCCGCGCCATCTTCTTGCCGGCCATTTCATCATGCCTTCTTTTTGGGGTTCTAGGGCTAGGGTTCGGGTTTTAGGGCTTAGGGTTTGTAGGGGAGGTTTTACAGCCTGTTCATCGTGCTTGCAGAAGACTTGTTCTTTAGGGCTTAGGGTTCGAGGTCTAAGGGTTCGGGGTTTAGGGTTAGGGTATTTCATCGTACCTTCCGAGAGCTTTTTCCTGTAGCCTTTGGGGGTCTACAGGGCTTTGGGCTTGGGGTTTCAGGGCTTTGGGGTTTGTAGGATTTTGATGTTTGGGGTTTGGGGTTTCAGAAAGATCTTACAGAATCTTACAGGTCGACGGCTTTTCGCAAATTCAAAACCCAGAGGGTCCACATATACTACCATTATGGAATTAGGTCCCAAAAGACCATCCTTATTATGGTTTTGGGGACCTAATTCCATAATGGCAGTATATATGGACCCTCTGGGAAACTGTGTAGATAATGTTTAGGTTCTGGGTCCTGGAACTCCCGGCGCTAGTCCTGCACACGAAGCATAGGGTTTAGGTTTAGGGAACTTAGGCACTAGCCTACATTGAAAAAGGCCAAAGCCTGAGATGATCCAAAGGCTTGGGATGCAAGGTTCGTAGGGGGGTGGTCGAGGGTTCAGGGGGGAACCTATCTTAATCCTGTTAGACCTATATAATTGTCTAGGGTTAGCTATTATGATTTCTTGATAAGGTTCAGGTGGGAAATAGAATTAGACATGTTGGTATGGAGGTTCAGCGTTTCATGGTTTATCAGGTCTAACTCACGGCATGAGGCAGCATAAGCCCGCGCAAGTATGCTACGGCACTACAAAGGGCACCCCATCCAGGTCTGTCTCTGAAACCCCACAAAGGGTGACTCCAAACCGAGCTGGTTTGGGAACTTCAGCAACTGAGCGGCCGGGATATAAGCCCTAAGCAGCCAGATCCTCATTGCAAGCAACCATAGACACGAATATCTCTAAACTCAGGCATCTTCCCTCAAGTAGAACCGGGAAAACAGTGAGCCTACAGCTAGTGATCACGAACCTTAGACCCTAAACCCCTAAACCAGTGATCACGCACTCTTTAGGATTTCGCATTTAAAACTCTAAACTTTAAACCCTAAACCCCCAAACCCTAAACCCCTAAACCCCTAAACCCCTAAACCCCTAAACCCCTAAACCCTAAACCCTAAACTCTAAACCCTGGTTTCGGGTTGCAGCCCGATGATCCTTGCACCCTGAGGTCGGAAAGGCCGTGTGCTGGGTTGCCTCTAAGGAACGTAACTTGGTATACCAGAATGGAGGTCTGTAAGGGCTCCTTTAAGGGATCTATAAGGGTTTAGGGTTTATAGGGTTTAGGGCATGGTATACCAGAATGGAGGTCTGTAAGGGCTCCTTCAAGGGATCTATAAGGGTTTAGGATTTATAGGGTTTAGGGCATGGTATACCAGAATGGAGGTCTGTAAGGGTTCCTTTAAGGGATCTACAAGGGTTCAGGGATCTATAAGGGTTCCTTCAAGGATTTAGGGTTCCTTTAAGGGATCTATAAAGGTTCCTTCAAGGATTTAGGGTGTAGGGCTTAAGTTACCACAATGGGGACATATCGTAAACAATAGGGTTTCCGTGCAGTAGTAGGTTAGTCTATTTATCATGATTATGGGGATACATAATAAATAATGGGGTTATTGTAGCAAATGAATTTCATTCCTTAACAGCAACCCAGTTTGCCAGCCTGTCGTGCAACAGCTCTTCTTCATCGTCCTCGTCGTGGTCCTCCTTTCCAAACAGCAGCTGATGGCGGTCGCGGTCGCGCACCTGCGTTCGCGAAGCTGGTCGTGCACATCTTCTAAGTCCAAGCCGAGGCCTACAAACCCAGACCTCATAAACGGTTTAGGGTTTGGGGTTTAGGGTTTGGGGTTTAGGGTTTTGGGTTTTGGGATTTAGGGTTTAGGGTTTGTTGAAGTAACTTAATCAGTAAAATCCATCGAACACTGTAAACTCCTCTGACAGCCTATAAGACTCATGAAGCCCTACGCAGCAATAAGGTTCGGGGACTGGGGTTTTGGGGGTCCAGGTGATATAGGTTGGCCGTATTCGCAATCATCCTCATCACTATCATCATCAGCACCGTTGCCATCCACATGGCAGCTCCCCTGGCACAGCCAGAGGTGTGTTGTTTCGTGTCAGCAGAGGTATCCGAGTTCCAAAAAGACTGCACCGTAGGCGACCACCAGCAGACGCAGAGCGCATGAAGAAACAAAGCCATAACTGTCTGGTGCTTAGTAGGGAATGGGGGAATGGATCCCTATGATACTCCCTTAAGGTCCCTTATAGTAGTCCCTATAAACCATTCCCCCATTCCCTTCCTAAGCACCAGACAGATAAACCCCAGTGTAACTTAGCCTCCCGCGGAGCCAGGGCGCTACTGAGTCGCTATACTGGGAATGCTGAAAAAACCCTGGGCCCGATGCTTGAAGGGTTTTAGGGTTTAGGGTTTAGGGTTTAAGGGTTTAGGGTTTAGGGTTGTATCCATACGATGCTCAACTGCAATGACATGCGGATTAGACTGGGGGTCTCGAAATCCTGCAAACCCAGAGGGTCCACATATACTACCATTATGGAATTAGGTCCCAAAAGACCATCCTTATTATGGTTTTGGGGACCTAATTCCATAATGGCAGTATATATGGACCCTCTGGGAAACTTGGCTTTAGCCACCGGAACCAGGACCTTCCATGCTAGGCCTCCTCTGCCGAAACTGGAATCCGACTCAGCCACAGACCCTAAACCCCAAGACCCTAAACCCTAAAGTCCTAAAACCTAAACCCCAAGACCCTAAACCCTAAAGTCCTAAAACCTAAACCCCAAGACCCTACAGTAAACCCTAAACCCCTAAAACCTAAACCCCAAGACCCTAAACCCTAAACCCCTGAATTCTAGACCCTGAGGCCCTAAACTCTAAACCCCCAAACCCCTAAACCTCGAACCCGACAGCCTCGAGAAGCATGTGCAAGACTTTGCAACATGACCTGCACGGAGGAAACCGTGGGAAAGATGGAATGAGGGTTCAGGGTTGAGGATTTATAGAGTTTAGGGCTGGAGAGCTCTAACGGATGTTTACGAAGAGTTTTGTTTTCGAGGGGAGGACATAGGGCGATGAAAGGAGCTAGTGCATTGACTGGGGTTAGAGCTTTAGAGAGGTCTAGGATTTGGGGTTTTGGACTTAATGGCGCAGAGAAAATGGACAAAGCATTTTCAAGTCTAGCAGATCGTCATGACAAAGAGACACTACAAGCAAAATAAGAATAGACCTGACGTGATATTCTGGCCTGGATTTGAGCTGTTATACCTACATAGCCTCCCGTGTCGTTCCTTTTTTGGCTTACCTTTTGGGATCCGAAATATAAGATTGGTTCAACCCAAAACCCTAAGCCCTAAGCCCTAAACCCAAAAAGACCAAAAAGGAACTACAATGGAGACTGCAGGTAGTGGTCAACAGGCTCAACTCCACCGGAAACTCAAAGGCCCGAAACTGTCAGCGCCAGACCCCGACCTCGGCACCCTATAGACCTCATACTTTGAAGGGTTTAGGGTTTAGGGTTTAGGGTTTAGGGTTTAGGGTTCCCTTACCCGGAATCCCTAAACCCTGACAACGCACCTGAATCCGAAGCCATGAACCCTTTACGCAACAAAAACAAACCCTAAACCAAGAACCCTTAAGCCGCAACCAAAGCCTCAACCTGAACCACTAAACCCTAAACCCTAAACCCTCAAAGCCCCAAACCCTAAACCCTCAAAGCCCCAAACCCTCAAAGCCCCAAACCCTCAAAGCCCCAAACCCTGAACCCTGAACCCTCAAAGCCCCAAACCCTAAATCAGCCTAAGCCGGGCCCCACGCCTGCTGCGTGCCAGTTGAAGGCCCAACCTTTTCGCTCTGTTACAGTATCCATAGGCCCCATAGTACTTCCTTTTTGCGGGCTTATATTTAGGATCCTATCAGGTTTTACCCAAAAAGGAACCACTATGGGGCCTATGGGTATCTTGAAGATGGTGTTATGTGTTGCCGATCTTTTTCGCGTTGCTTCAAATGTTAGTCTTGTTCGTCAGGGGTCACGGACCACGGACAGTGCTAGAAGTGGTAGCGGCAGCCGCAGAAGCAGCAGCAGTAGTACTTGCAGCAGCAGCGGCCGCAGTCGCCGCGGAGGCAGGATGCAGGAGGAGTAGACAGAGCCATTAACACCGACAGTTCCGAGCAATATCACATACGAAGTGCAAGCACGCATGTCTCTCTCTACCCGGCTACCATCAGCATGCCTGCTTCCCTGGGCCTTCTGAATACCTGAGCCGTCAAACTGACATATATTAATCTCGGCCTAGCTACCTACCTATCTGTCTATCTATCTATCTGTCTGTCTATCTATCTGTCTATCATCCTATCCTATCCTATCCTATCCTATCCTGGCTGGCTATCTATGTGTTCTATCTATCTGTCTATCTGTCTATTTATCTATCTCTCTATCTATCTATCTATCTATCTATCTATCTGTCTATCTATCTAACTATCTTTCTATTTGTCTATATCTGTATATGTGCATATGTCCATGTATATGTAAACGATTATGTATATGAAAATCTGAATATGTATATAAATATGTATATATGTACATGTGAATGTACTCTATATGTAAACATATACACATACACACACACACACACACTTACATCGGTGCATGTGCATATGTATGCACATACGCACACACACACACACATATATATATATATATATATATGCATATCTACGTATACACATTTCTATATGTGTGTATAGACACATACATTCCATATATTCGATTGCATTCCATTACATTACATTACATACCATGCAAACAAACCTACCTACCTACCTACCTCCTACCTACATACATACATGCATACATATACAAATACAACGTTACTGTACATCATGTTGCATTGCATTACCTTGCATTACATTGCTGCATCCACTACATACATACATAAATACATACATACATACATACATACATACACCCGTACATACATACATGCATACATACATGCATGCATACATACATTCATGCATACATACATGCATGCATGCGTCTAGACAACAACACATTACATTACATTACATTACATTACATTACATTACATTACACTACATTACATTACGTTACATTACATTACATTACACTACATTACATTACATTACATTACATTACATTACATTACATGACATTACACTACAATACATTACATTACATTACATTAAATTGCATTACATTACATTACATTACATTACATTACATTACATTACATTACATTTAATACAGAGTATGCATGTGCCTTATGCGTAATACCTGTACGCACCGTTGCTCCCGTCGGCCTGTGGGTTGCAGTATGGATGTGGAGTTAAATGGTAACCACATAAGTACAAGCACATCTGACTCTCGCTCTCGCCCTCTCGCCGTCTTTATATGTACAGGGGAAACCGAAACGAATCACCTGCGGCTGCGTGCAGTTGCTCTGCATGTATGTATCGCCGGTATGACCTTGTTTTCAGTATTTCGTGACAGGTGCACGTAAGGATAACATCACGACACGAACATCGCTTGGTTGACTAAATTTCCCCTTACACATGCATGCATTACGCATGTACGTATACCCGTCCATCCATACATACATTGCATATAGACAGAGCTACACGCATAAAGACATGCATATCATATAAGGCATCAATACTCACATGCATGCAGACATATATTACAAAGATGTACATATCTTAATCCTAACCCTTCCATCCTAAAGCCTGAATCCTGAAACTCCACAGTCCGTGCAGCCTGAATCAACCCATATTCCCCCTCATCTGAGGGACCCTCTCCAAATTCATGAGCATCCTTCTTAACAAGGCTATTTGGAACATCTACATACTTCAACCCCCCAAACCCTAAACCCCTATACCCCAAAACCCTAAATCCTAAACCCTCAGCCCGCTCTATACCCTAAACCCTAAAAACCCAAAACCATAAACCCCTATACCCTATTTAAACCCTACTCAACCACCGATACTCAGCCTACTTCTCGCCGGCCTCACGGAACCTTCATCTGTGCCCTGAACCTGAGATGTAGCTGCATGCTTTAGGGCTTTAGGGTTTTAGGGCTTAGGGTTTTAGGGCTTAGGGTTTAGGGTTTTGGATTTAGGGTTTGGGGTTTGAGAGTTTTAGGGTTAAGGGTTTAGGGGTTGAGGGTTTAGGGTCTAGGGCTTTAGGGTTTAGTGTTTTAGGTTTGGATTTAGGGTCTAGGGTTTTCGAGTTTTAGGGTTTATATGGTTTAGGGGTTTGGGGTTCAGGGTTTTGGTGCTTAGGCTTTTAGGGTTTAGGGCTTTTGTTAGGTTACTGGATGCAAATTCTCTGCTGTGCGAATTTAATACGAATTTAACAAATTCGCGGGGGGCGTCGGACCCGGCTGGGGTGGAACTCCAACCGCCTTCCCCACACCGCCCCGCGTACACTACAAAAGAAGCTCACAACCCAACCCTCCCCTCCCACACTGAAGCCCGTATGAGAACCTGCTGCTTTTCCAAAGTTGTAGTAGAAAACCTACTCAGTTATATTCACACATGAGCCCGCGAACAAGCTTCCTGCCACGACTTTCAGTAGGAACTGCTAAAGTTATATACAGACATGGGCTTGCGAACATAAAATCGAGCTTATATTCGGGTGTCTATGTTCCTAGGAATTTCGTAGGAATTACCTGGTATAGGTTTGGGGTTCCTATTTTGAGGTTCCTGCACACGGGCTATTGTAAACTCTAAACCCTAAACCCTAAACCCTGAACCCTAAATCCTAACTAAATCCGCTGCTGCGCCTACGCGCACATTTTCCAAATGTACAGTAAGACAGTCGGCAGCGCATGGCACTCCTGAAAAAAAAAACGCTAAATCCTAAACCCAATGACCTGAACCTCAAACCCGAAACAGCCGAAGGCCCAAAATCGCAACCTGAGATCCCAAAGGTGCGAAGCCCTACAGCGCCCTACGAGGATTCAGGGCTCAGGGTTTGGGGGTTGGGGTTTAGGGTTTAGGTTTTAGGTTTTAGGGTTTAGGGTTCAGGGTTTGGGGGTTTGGGGTTTAGGGTTTTATCAGATCCACGTCCGAAGGTATGGGTTGTTTCGGGTTCTGGGTTTAGGCCATGAATATCTCCCACGCTTTACAGCCCAAACCTAAAGGCGTAATTTAGTTTGAACGGAACCGAAACCAGGAGGCCATGCGCTTTGAACAAAGCCGAAACTGTAAACCCTAAGGTATGACGCCTTTTTTCAGAATACCCTGCGCCGAAAGCTCCAACACTAAAAACCCTAGTCCCAAAACCCCGACGCCCTAAACCCCTAACCCCTAAACCTGAAACCTAACCCCTAAACCCTAAACCCCAAAGCCCTGAAACCTAAACCCCTAAACCCAAACCCCGAAACCCAAAAAGCAAGCCCTAAAGCCCTGAAACCTAAACCCCTACAGCCCTAAACCCTAAATCCAAAACCCTAAACCCCAAGACCCTAAACCCCAAGACCCTAAACCCTAAAACCCTGAACCCTAAACCCTAAACCCTAAACCCTAAACTCCCAAACCCACAACCCTCACACCGGGGAGCAAGAAAGGCTAAGGCTTCGGTGAAGGATCGTAGCTCAGGCCTCTCAGGTTTAGGGGTTTGGGGTTTAAGTACGAGTTTAGGAGTTTAGGGGCTTAGGGTTTAGGAGTTTGGGATTTAGGGATTTTGGGTGCAGGGGTTTGGGGTTTAGGGTTTGGAGCCCGTGTGGCAGGTTCCAGGGCTTTGAGGGGGCACAGTTTACTCCGAATCGGGCTTAGCTATAGTCTCCATTCCAGTTCCTCTTTGTGGGTTACCTGTTGGGATCCCAAATATAAAACTGGTTCAACCGAAAAAGGAACTACAATGGAGACTATAGGCAACCAACCCTAAATCCTAAACCCCACAAACCCAAGCTTGACCTATAGACCCTATAGGATTACTCTGTGACTAAACCCTAAACGCCAAAAAACACCCCAACAACCCAAGGTCGTTTTGTTGTGGTAAAGGGAGTCTGGGGCTCAGGATTTGTACGGGTGTAAAAGGGACAGGGGGACGCTAGTCCTAATGGTTCCGACCCCCCTCCCCCATACTATTGCTGTGTTCGGCTTTAGAGTTGCAAGTGCTTTAGGTTAAAGATGTTTAAGGGCTTCAGGGCTTGGCTTCGGAGGACTGGAGGACCCAAGGTGGAGTGGGGTTTGGAAACAGCCATGCAAATGGCCATGTAGTCATCCCGCAACCAGGCACGCTTGAACGTCATGAGCTGCGGACTAAGCTCAGAGGCCGCCGGAGGTGTACAGAATCAGGGTTTAGGGTTTAGGGTTTAGGGTCTAGGGTGTCAGGACTTGGTGCATGAGAAGCCCCGCCGCATCAGGAGGGGTATCAGGTGCAGGCAGCTCCAGCGCCATCGTTTGCAAAGTTGCCATCAAAACCCTTAGAGTATTTGTTTAGGGCCTTTAGGGCTTAGGGTCTTGCTACTCTGCCACCCCGAAGGCCAAAACTCCCTTGCACTTGGGGTTTCCAGGCTTTGGGGTTTTGGGCTTGGCACTCCCTAAACCCTAAACCCTAAACCCTAAACCCTAAACCCTAAACCCTCTGGGCTGGAGGCGTCGGGCCCGAAGGTTCGGTTTGAGGGCTTAAGGGTTTAATGTTTCGGCTTTAGGGTACTTTAGGGCTTAGGGCTTACGGGCTTAGGGCTTTAGGTTTTCGGCTTTAGGGTGCTTCAGGGCTCTTTAGTTGGAGTTTGAGGATGACTTCTAATGCTTGAGCTTGCGGGTTTAACATGTAGGCGGTGTCGGCAGTTTGCCAAAATCCGAAAGTGGTGGCAGCCGAAGTTGCTAACAGTTACAAACCTGTAACTGAAAGACTGGCTTAGGGCTTGGGGTTGAAATGCTGTTAACGATCAACAATGGTAATCATACGACCTACACTTTGGCTGTTGGTATTGCTACTTGGCAGGATAACAATGCTAAAAATGCAAAGCGGTATACACTTACACCATCATGCGCAGAAGGAAGAAAGAAAGAGAGGAAGGACCGACGAAAGACGGTAGGGAACAATTGGGCCAATGCGGGTGCATGGTCAGGCGGTCTCATGAATCAGGACATGGAGGACTTTGATGTTTTTTCTCGAAACTGAACTTGAAAGACACGGCTTTTAGGAACATGAGGCCCTATTTTACCATACACTTTTCAGAAAACAGGGCCAGTCATAAGGATTGCTTCGAAACGTCACACTGACAAATCTAAAGGCATCTAAGACCGACCCCTCAGTCATGAAATCCACCTACCGCAATGGTCCGTCACAAGGCCAGTTTTTGCTTTTCCTTACGAAGGGCCTAAACTGCAACCCCCCGCACCCCAAATTTTAAACCCCAAGGCCCCAACCCTCAATCCCAAACCGCAGAAGTTCCGTGCAACCCTAAACCCTATCCCTAATTAAAACCCTAAAACCCTAAAGCCCTAAACCCTAAACCTTGCTTGCCCCTTATTGAGCCTCGGCTCTTTGGGTGGCTTGCCCTTTGTCACGAGAGGCCGGGGCCTGGCTCTGGAACCCCAAAACTTCGATCACTCTTAGGTTGTGTAGGGGTACCCCTCAACTCTTCATACCGTAGGGGCCTAAATAGGTACCAATACTATTCTGGGGGGCTCCGTATTATATAATTATAGTATCATGGCCCCAAAACCCTATTCTAGCTATTCTAGGGTTTAGGGTTTAGGGTCAGGCCTCTGTATTATTACATAGGTTGGGTAGGGTATCTAGAGACTCCAAACTCTGGCAGCCACGCCTAAGTTTCCTGATTGGAAGGTGTCTTTTTTCTGGGGGCTTTTCAGGAAACACACACTGTCCACAAGCTCCTCTGCTTGATGTCGGCTTCATCTTTGGTCTGTGCTGCCTTCATGCTTGCTTTCCCTCTGGCCCTTTGTCTGTCGAAGCTGGATCCGAAGTGTGGCGGGTGGTGCCTTCTGATGCAAAAGTCCGGATGAGGCTTGATAAAACCATTGCCAACAAAAAACGTTCTGAATTGGGACCCAATTCCTACAAGCATTTATCTGCTGATCCTGGCACCCTCTTTCGGGGGAGGAGTTATGGTCGTTGGAACCTTTTACTGTGTATGATGTACATTAACTCATGCTGTTTACTCGCGGTGGCATCAGTGGTGGTGGTGATGGTTGTACGGGGAAGGGCTTGGTAGGCGTCTTCGTCGTCGTAGTTAGTGCTAGTGCCAGTGTTGGTGTCAGCGTTCAATCTTAGTGTCAGTGCGAGTGCTAGCCAGCTAGCTAGCAGGTAGCAAGCTAGCAAGCTAGCAGTAGCAGTAGCAGTAGCA
>CAJNDV010015169.1:27149-38701 GCA_905221635.1 Symbiodinium sp. CCMP2456 | reverse complement strand
CTGGCTCAACCCCCAAAAAGGAACTACAATGGAGACAAAAGGTAGACCCCACCACTGTAACTTCCAAGCAGGGAAGCGAGCCCCAAAACTCTACATGCTAGCCCCATCCCCCCCAAAAGCCATCAACACTCTGAAAGCTCCCCCCCCCCTCCCAGACAGGCCCGACATCTTTCGTCACCTAAACCCGAAACCCACAAGACCAACATCCCCGCCAGAAACAAGCCAAGCAAGCCCTAAACACTAACCCCCCCACACACACACACACAAAAAAAAGCTGACCCTAAACCATAAACCCTAAACATTAAACCCCCCCCCCCAAAAAAAAAACTGACCTAAACCCTAAACCCTAAACCCTAAACCCTAAACCCTAAACCCTGAACCCTAAACCCTAAACCCTAAACCCTAAACCCTAAACCCTAAACCCTGAACCCCCAAGCAAGCAAGGAAAGCTGGGACGGGCTCCAAGTCCAAGGCCATCTCGGGCAGCAGCGGAACCAACTCTGCCAGGTCCTCCTGAGCGAATCGGGTTCTCTCCTCTTGCACGGGACGTAAGGGTTTAGGGTTTAGGGTTTAGGGTTTATAGGGGTTAGGGTTTAGGGTTTAGGGTTTAGGGGGAATCGGGTTCCCTCTCTCTCTCTCTCTCTCTGTCTCTCTCTGTCTACCCATCTACCTGTCTACCTATCTACCTATCTATCTACCTATCTACCTATCTACCTATCTATCTACCTACCTACCTATCTATCTACCTATCTACCTACTTATCACCTACCTATCTATCTGTCTACCTACCTACCTACCTACCTACCTACCTACCTACCTACCTATCTATCCATCTATCTATCTCGACAATAAATATAAACATATGTGTGTATGTATGTACATATGTATATATATATATATACATACATATGTACATATATATATATATATGTATAGATCTCTCTCTCTCTCTATATATATATATATATAATGGCTTCTAGAGCTTACGGGACGCCTGGGTCGGGAGCGGGGCAAGGTCGTTGACGGTCAAAGTCGCCGTGAAGGCCGGTCCCTGCATGGCAGCTTCGTAAAGGTCATTCGGGACGGTAGCTCGGTATAGGGTTTAGGGTTTATACGGTTCAGGGTTTAGGGGATAGGGTTTAGGGTTTCTACCGTTCAGGGTATAGGGTTTAGGGTTTATACGGTTCAGGGTTTAGGGGATAGGGTTTCGGGTTTCTACGGTTCAGGGTTAAGGGTTAAGGGTTTATACGGTTCAGGGTTTAGGGATAGGGTGTAGGGTTTCTACGGTTCAGGGTATAGGGTTTAGGGTTTATACGGTTCAGGGTTTACAGGTTTAGGGTTTATACGGTTCAGGGTTTAGAGGTTTAGGGTTTAGGGTTTGGGGGTTTGGTTTAAGGTTCAGGGCTTCGGGCTTAGGGTGGGTTTATGAGGGCTTTGGTTGCGGCTACTGCTGCTACTGCTGCTGCTGCTGCTGCTACTACTACTGCTGCTGCTGCTGTTACTACTGCTACTACCACCACCACTACCCCGACATCAACATCTTCTTCTTCATCATCATCAACATCACCATCATCATCATCATCATCATCGTCATCGTAGTCATCATTATCATCATCATTACTACCATCACCATCATCATCATCATCATCACCATCATGGCACATGGAGTCGTGCAGTCGACACGATAGCACGTTGTGCCACGGCAGTCCAACATACCCATATAGGGTCCAAGTTCTAGGATTAAGTATAGTATATACTTTTGGGGCCTATCTACTAAACCCTAATTAAACCCTAACCTGAATTGAATCCTAAACCCTAAACCTATATATCGGTACTTGGACCCTTTGGGATACTAGTCTGTTGGCTGAGGACCGGTCCGACCCTCAGTGCGTGGAATCCGCGTTCCCAGTTTGACTGATGGCTTGTGTGAATTCCCAGACAACCTAGTCGTCACTCAGAGCGCCACTGATTCTATAAATATATATATATATATATATATGTATGTGTGTGTGTGTATTTTATTCATATGTGTATATATATATATATATACATGTAACTTTATAGTTATCAATGAAACAGCTGAGTGGGCTATCGTCCAAGGTCTAATAACAAACCTTAAACCCTACTTGGAGGATCATGGGACTTAGTGAGTAAGGTTGTAAGTCCCTTGATTGGGGTTATAAGTATAGTTACCCTAATTATAACCCTACTTACTAAGTCCCATGATCCTTTAAGTAGCGCAGGCCCTTGCCTTGGAGATCGTGACGGCGCGATCGATTGCTTCGAGACGCGGCTGTTCGGCAGTCGTTTCCTGAAGAGTCCACTGGCTATGTGCTCACTCACAGTGCGTCTGAGAGAAAGAAAAGAGTCCACTGGCTTCAAAAGGGCTTCAGTTTTGGAGTGCTGTGTTTTTTGTTACGGCTGGTGGGCTGTATGACCGTTTTTAAGGACTCATCGTTCGAAGCTACTCGGCCCGAAAACCCATACCACAACTGCTTTTGCGCGAATTTTGCATTAACTCCTAAGCCCCGAACCTTGTGATAGAGTTTATAGGCTGATAAATGCCCACAGGCTAGAGGTCTAAAGGTCTCTGCCCACCATAAGCTCAATATCCTGGTCTCTGGTTGTAGGGTGGATTCTGCAGGGGTGGTTTAAGATTCAGAAGCTGAAAGGGTTAGGGGTGGAAGTTGGGTGTTGGTTGCGGCGCCCAGGGCGGAGCGGAGTCTACAGCCCCCGGAAGACAGAACGCAAGACACAACGGAAGGAGGCCACCACCTCAATATGGGTAGTTGTCAAAATTATGGTCCCTTTTGGGGTACCCTAAATACTAGGTGCCGTATTATAATAAGGACCCAAAAAGGGACCATAATTTTGACAACCACCCATATGGAAATCCATGAAGGCCTTGAACACTTTCTTGGTCCTGAGCCTGAAACTGTAAACCACTTACATAAGCCCCGCTCCCCCAAAAACAGAAAGCACGTCTGCAGCAAACCGTTTCCAAAGCTGGGGACCCCCGAAATCCCGCGTTGTTGACTATAGTGTGGCCCATACATACATGCTATTTACTGACACCTTTGTTGATTTCTCTTATGACTCAATTGCTATCTTCGTATGTTTCTGACGTTACAGATTTGTTGAATTGGTAATTGTTTCTTGGTATTTGCATGTATGTTCGAACTTGTACATGTTTGCACCTTGCTTGTCTCTATTTGTGTGTTGGTATGTATGTCAGTGAGTGTGCACATACATGTACAATCCCACAAATGTTTGGCCCTAGGCCCCAAACCTATGACGGGGGCTTGGTATTAGCAGTTTATCACGAACGGCCTGCTCTTGCATCGCTTCCATCTGAGCCAATGCCGCCTTCGCCAAGTACTCTCGAAGAGGCCAAGTTGAAGATAGTGGGGATGAGGATGTGCTGCTACGATCAAAGAAACTTATCGGTACCCTACCCTACTACAGCCCCAGTTAGTAAAGTCGTGATTGGCTTGCCATGACACACTAGGCACAAACCCTTCGAAGGATACAGGACAAAATGGATTTTGCGTGGCCTTCACTGGCTTAACTTTCCTGGAGGTATCCACACTTGCGATCACATGAACGGTCTCCGTGGGTCGTCTCCTTTTGGTTGCTAGAGCTTCAAGGGTTTACTGCCTGCGCCTTTGAGGCTTTAGGGTCTCAGACTTGTTTTCAGCCGACAAGAGCATGTTCTTCGGCCCTCGATTCCGGAGCCCTTGGTAGAACGGCCCGACCCCAAACAAGGCTTCAAGTGAGCTTTTGTCGGGCATTTGGCTCCAGGATTGTGCCCGCACCCCCTGCACCCCGAAACCCTGCTGCTTTGCTATGCTTAGGGTTCATGGTTTCCGGGCCAACCCTACGCTACAAAGATCTATGAACTCTACCAATCTCCCACAACACGCAGAACAGCCCGGCCGAAGAAGTGCTGCAAGCCGGATAAAGGGCTTACGGCCTCCCCTAAACCCTAAACCCTAAACCCTAAACCCTAAAAGCAACCCCAAGATCCAACCTTGAATCGCACCCGGCCCGACCGAAGCCACAGACATCAAAGCAATTCGGTTTAGGGTTTAGGGTTTAGGGTTTAATGAACCCAAACAATAACAGTTACAATAATATTGATGATGACAGCCACTGGGAAGAATAATGCATACCTGGACCCAGACACGAAGACATGCCCATATGTTATATACGAGGATACAATTTGTCGTGATCACGTGTTGCCCTCACCTCTGCCATCACAGGAGATTGCTTTTCTTGGATGGGGGCGCTGTGCATCTTGTCCTGGCACGAGGCAAAAGAAATCGGTTTGGATTCAGGGTACCGCCGTGCGGTCTATGGATTCTGTTGGGGACTACTGATACAAGTTGTAAGATGGTAGTAGTGACTGGCTGCGGATTTCGCGGTCGACGACTATGGGAGATGGAGTTGGCAGTCGGTCCTGCCTGTTCTGTCCCTCCCTCGGGATACGACTGGTGAGGTAAATAGGAGATAACCCCCTGCATCAATGCGAGGCACTGCAGGAGCCGCCGCAATTTGCCAAACCTAAACCCTTTATATTCCCGACCCGAACTCGTACACCTGAAACCCGAACCTACGCCTTAAGATCGTGGCCCTAACCCTCATGCGCGCTTCATGTCATACAGAAAAGCTCTGCGCTCGGAAGTGATGTTTCCATAATAACTGCTACCCTTGACCTTCCAAAAAGCTCTGGCATAGTACCACCCGACATCCCAAAATCCTCATTCCTACTGATCGCAAAACCCACGGGCTTGAGCTTGACTGCAATGGACCCTCGACAGCCTCCAAAGGTGGCGGTCTCGTGACGGATGATTCCTTTGCCGAGCTTCAGCAGTGGATGGCAGAAGGACTCGCTGACTAAGATATGGTTTGGGGGTTTGGGAGGTCGCTTCAAATATGCCGCGACATCCTCTTACAAGTCATTTGTCACTCAAAGCAGGGCCGTCCAAGCTCCCAGATCCACGGAACTCATCCTCCATCAAAGGAAACCATTTTGGGTTTCGGGGTTTAGGGTTAGGTCAGTTGGCGCTGCTTGTTTGAATATTGCTGATACTATTCCGAGCGTGCTACTGTAGTATCCATACTGATGTTGCTGGCATCTCACGTTAACTCTGTTTCAATCAAATAATACTATTACTACTGCGACTCATACTGTGCCTCCTGTCCCAGCTGCAATTGCCTCGACCCTTCAAATCTCTGGTGTGGTCTCTCTTGTTCTCTCCCTCTCTCTCTCTGTCTTTATCTTTCTCTCTCTCGCTTGTCCCACATTTATGCAGATGTATGTACGTGTGTGCATGTATGCAACTATAATGCGTTTAAGTAACACTAATATGTCTGTCAACTCACCTCTAAAACTTAGAACATTTCATGAGACCCAACCTGCACCATGTGACAGGGCCGGTAGGCCCGCAATTGAATCTCTGAAACCCCTGTCCCCGCCCTGCACCCTAAACCCAAGAACAGTTCAAAACCCACACCACAAACCAAAAAACACAAACCTTGCCCGGGCCTCCACGATCCCGGAGTAAATCGCAGCATTATCAGCATCAGTTCCGGCGGCCTGGTTCGGGGCCTTAATAACATTTAATAGCTTGAAATGCGGAGGGGGATAGCATGCTATCATGGGACTATAAGGACTATAAGAGATATGCATATGAGTTGCTGAGTTACTGATTGTTCCGACTCTACCGTATGTCCTTCAATCCCGCGGGTTGAGGGTGTACGGGTTACACCTTGGAGATTTTGAGTTGAGGGTTCTCGGCTTAGGGTTGAGGTTGTACGGATTTAAGCATTTAAAGCGTGCGGTCGCACTTCACGTGCTCGGTCGGCTTTGGGTTGGCGGAGGCTCCGTTTTGTTTTTTAATGGTTTGGGGCGCAAGACTTCGTGTACAATCATGGTACATGGATCGCATTGTTCCTGCAGCACGCCGGCAGGCAGGCAGACGGGCAAGTACTATGGGGAGGTGCACGGCGCATGTGTGACATGTGTGCAGAGATGCATGTGTGTCTACACACACAAAGCTGAGCAGTTGCCGAAGCCGCATAACCCCAAAGGCATAGCCACCTTCCCAAGCGCACCTCTTTGGATGCATCTTTGTCATCAGCCGTCGGATGCACTGACTCTGCTGTCTTGGCAGCAAGAGCTTTGGCTTCGACTTCACTGATACACAGCCCATCAACCACAACGAAACAATGAGTGCTGTTAGTACGGTTGTCATCACCATCATCATCATGGTCATCATCATCACCTTCCTCTTCTTCATCATCATCTTCATCTTCATCATCATCAACATCATCATCGCGAGGATCTCTCACAGGTTGAGAGAAAAACACTGCTAACACTAGTGGTTGAAGTAGAGGTGATGTTCACAAGAAGTGGACTTGCTGGGGGCTGGGTTGACTGATTGAGCTACCAACCTTGCTTGACTGTCAATCCAGTGCGAGTCATTCCAGTGGCTATCTGGTTCATGTGCTGGAATAATGTGAACATGCTCATATTGAGACCAGGGTATACACTCATTGTTACATGGCTAACTAAAGACGTTAAGGGGACATCACCTCTGTTTCGTCAGAGCCCGATATTATGCTGGGGTCCTGTACCCGATGCACCGTAGCGCATCCGTACTGGCCTTTGCCAGCTGACGTGGTTTGCGTAAGCATGGAACGCTGGCAAAACCTCCATACTCCATACATGAAAACGTATACGACAGATCGAAATCTGTGATTTTGTGATGCTTCTACGCTGCTTTCAGAATTGAAGAATCAGCATCATTGGCAGGCATGTCAAAAATATCTTTCATCTCGACATTCTCGATAAGCCCCTATGAACAGGACCCCCGCACCCCGAGGAAATCAAACAGAAGGATGTCGACTCCCCCGGCTGCTTGAATCCGAGACGCTCTGATCCGTCCAATTTGAGGGGGCATGACGGGAGCAATAATATGGGGGTTTCCGAAAATAGGGGACCCTAATATAGCACCCTAAATAATAGGAACCTTATTATAAGGGACTCCAAAATAAGGTACCCCGAATTTTCGGAAACTCCCATATACTACTGCAACAGACGACAACTAGTGAAATCTACTGTCAAGGGCCCAGGCTCTCCTAAACTCTAAACCCGAGACTAGGTTGGAGGAGCGCAGGTGACATGTGCCTAGTATAGGGGCCCTTAATAATTACCATAGGGTTTTGGGGTATATACTATAACTATAACAAGGAACCCCCCAAAATAGAAAACATTAAGGCCGACAGCCCGAAACCCCCAAACCCCCCCCAAAGCCCAAAACCCTAAAGCTTTATGATCCAAAACCTCCCAAAACCCTACACCGCCCCCGGAACTGTACGCATTTCTGCCTAGTTCAGCCAGGCGTCCGCCGCGGCAGGATCCGCAGGCAAGGTCTCCTGTTTAGGGTTTAGGCTTGGCTTTTTTTGGGGTTTAGGGTTTAGGGTTTAGGCTTGCTTGTTGTATGGGTTTCGGGTTTAGGTCTGTTCTAATTGTTGTTTAATGGGTTTAGGGCTTCGGGTTTAGGACGTTCAGGGGTTTTAGAGTTAGGGCAAGGTTTCCTGCTTGATCGGCTTTACAGAGCGTCATCATCCTAAACTTAACCCAAGGACCCTAAACCCTAAACCCTGAACCCGAATATCGGAGCTTCTAAGGGTTTAAGGGAGCTTGTAAGGGTTTAGGGTTTAAGGACAAGGATAAAATAGATGGTCTAGGGAGAAGATAGGAGCTTATAGGGCATGCTAAAGGCTGGTAGAAGGGCATGGTGGACCCTAAACCGTGAAACCTAGATCCCAAAGTCCTAAACCCCAAACCCCTAAACCCCTAGATTTTAGGGTTTAGCTAACCCCTATAAGCCCTAAACCCCTAAACCCCAAACCCCCCAAAACCGTATACCCCTACACCCTGAACCTGTTGGCCTTTAAGCCCTGAAACCGAACTTGATCTGTGTTCAAGGGCTGAGAGACTCCGCTCCAGCCGAGAGTTCACAGCAAATTACAACCCGCCCCTCCCCCCCCCACCACATGCGCCTAGACCCAGTACTACGGGTGTACCAGGTGCTATACTATTTTGGGCTTTGGATTTGGAACTTAGGATTTAGGGTTGCGAGCTTTATAGGGTTTAAGTCCCCAACCCCACCACAGTAAACACACCTCCATCTGGCCTCGACGATCCACTCAGAGATCCAGTGTGGCGGAGTGCTCGCATCGAGTAGAGACGCCACATCCTTCAAATGCGCTAGGTAAAGCTTTACCTGTAACCCCAACCGCTGCAAAATGCTAGGTTTCCGGGTTGCAGGGTTTGTTGGGGCATTTTGGAGCTTTCAGATTTTTCGGTTTTGCGATTGCAAGTGGCAATACGCCACAGACTACTGAGCCTTAGTACTCTTAGGATGATGGTAGCCAATTGAAAATTTGCAGGATTACGGTATCGCAGCTTTGTAGAGTACTGCTTGAAGGGCGTAGCCTGAAGTATGAGTCAATGAACCTGGATATTCAAAGGTCTACCCAGGAGAATTCGTAAATCAGAAGTTTCTGAAAAGTCGCCGAGCCCCTCCACCTTACCCTGCCGTCTTTGGCTTCTGTCAGGACCGTACCCCCAGAATAACTGTTTCTGAACAGCCACAGAAGTCCTAGCAGCCAGCGGGGGTATATTCTTCTATACTTACAATAAGGAACACCAACCTAACCCTAAACCCTAAACCCTAAACCCTGTACCCTAAACCCTGTAAACCTATGAACCCTAAACCCTATGAACCCTAAACCCTATGTTCAGGCCCCCATATTGAGCCCAACAACGACTCCGCAACCTCCACAGTCGCAGGGGCCATCCGGCCGCGCAAGGCGGCAAGGACGGTGCTGAGGCAGCGAGAAAGCGCCTGAATGCAGGAACGTTTAGTTTTAGTGGGTTTTGGGGGGTCCTTGAAAGGGTTCCTTAAAGGGTTCTATAAGGGCTACTGTAAGGTTGTCGCGCTGTTTTTTCACTGGTAGTTTGGGCTGCTTTAAGGTTTGTCTTATGTGGCAGTCGTCGGACTTTTGAGCATAAGCTAGTTTTGGGCCCTGAAAAAACGAATCCTTCTAGAATTCCAGAAGGATTCCAAATCTGTGCAACTTCAAGCGCCCAAGAAACTGATTCAGAACGACCTTGCCCGACAGGATACTAATAATTGTGATTGTTCTCATGGTTGTAAATTTATTATTGATCTTGTTATGATCATCGTGGATTCTTAGAGGGGTTCAGGCCGTAAGGCTTTGGGAGAGGTCTTGGGAGATGGCCAAAGGACCTGTTCCGAACCCAAAGCCAGATTCGTGCCTGCCCTCTATGGGAACGGACGGACTTTGTGTGGACGTTAACATGTTGGGACATGGATGCTTTGTGGGAACACGGATGCTGGATGCAAACGTTTTACAGAAAAACGCAAAAACCTTACGATAAAACACACCCGAATGCCGCCTATCTGCAAAAACACACACACACACACGATAACGCCTTCTATGTGCAAGAAACACAGGAGAATGCCAGGGAAAATAAGGCGCGCCCACCTACTATAAGGGTTTAGGGTATAGGGGCCTTCATAATTAGAATAGGGTTTCGGGGTATAGTACTAGAATACTAATGAGGAGCCCCAAAAATAGTATTAGTAATTATTTGGGCTCCTACATTAGTTTTAGTGTCTGATCTAGGGTTTAGGTTTGACGTGTCAGGACGAAGGGTTGAGGGTTTGAGGTTTTGGGGATTGAAAGCTTAGGCTTAAGGGTGCAGGTTTAAGAGTTTGCTTCTGGTCGTTCATCTCAAAAAAGGGCTGAACTTGTGAAGCTTTCAGGGTTACGTGCTTGTTTCTGTTTGTTGTTAAAGGTCGCTTGCACTCCAAAGCCCATGTTGGGCAGGCCAGGTTAATGTAGGGGGTTTAGGTATAAGAGTTGCAGGGGCTGCATGGGCCTCGAACTTCGGGTTCAACAAGGAGCATAGGGTTTGGAGTTTAGGGTTTCGGGCTTGGGTCTATGGAGTTTATACCGTGACCCTGTAAAGCCTGCCTTTTTAAGGGTTCCTCTACGGTTTCCATATACCAGTCCTTTGAACATGTAGGTTCTAAGGGTTGAAGTAAGGGTTGATGGGGATAGATGGGGCTTGGAACTCAGCGAGGAGGGGTAGCACGGAGCCGTCACACCGAACGAGCATAATCTTTCACACTAAACACCTTGCAACCTCTTGAAAGCAGCAACACAGCAGATCGACAACATGAACAACAACTACACCTCCAAGCCAACAAATGCCCTCTAGACTCTCTTGACCTCGAACCCCTACATAAACTCGGAACCCGGAAGCCCTGAACCCTACCTAATCCCCCCCAACAAAAAGTAAGTAAAATACTGGCCCCAAACCCAAAAAAGAACCTTTTCGACATACTTTTGGGGTGCAGGTACTCACCCCCAAACCCTAAACCCTAGACCCCTAAACCCTAAACACCCATCCTCGAAGAAGGCTCCGTCGACTTCGGTATCGTCCTGGCTGCTTTTTTTCAGGCGTTCGGGCGCCGTCTCGAACATATAAGAGCCTTATAGTAACTAGAACAGCGTAACTAGAATAGTGTCTTGGGGCATGTAATGCTGAAGTTGCTCAAGGCATTTTAGGGACTATGAGGGAATGCTATTGCAAGTATTCAGACAGCATTGTTATCTAACCTCGCATCACTGCCGAGGGGCATGGCAAGAATACATAAAACTCCTCACAAATACGACGCACATTAAAGGCGACGTTTCCAGCTGGAGAATTATGTGGCGGTGTACGTATTTAGGTATACAGATCATGTAGAAGTTTATAAGGTGAAGCATCATCCGAGAACTGTATACAAGAAATATCCAGGCAAATTCCCTGCTACTCTTGGCCTCAACTCCCAAAAGACGACATTCAAATATAAACGAGTACGAACGCAAATGCAACAAACAAAGATGTACGTAGAGAGATAGAGAGAAGGATAGATAGATCGATAGATCGATAGGTCGACAGATCGATAGATAGATCGATCGATAGGTATATCAACAGATAGATAGATAGGTAGATAGATAGATAGATAGATAGATAGTTAGTTAGATAACTGGTTAAATAGGTAGATAGATAGATAGATAGATAGATAGATAGCTACACACAGATACATGTATAAGTGGGTCATCAAGAGGAGCCGAAAGCAAAGGCTGGCCTCCCGACGCAACATCCTACATCCTGAACCCTACACCCTAAATTCCAGGGTTTCGGGTTTAGGGTTTAGGGTTTAGAGTTTAGGGCATTTAGGGGTTATAGGGCTTAGGGTTTATAGGGTTTCGGGGTCTGAACCCTAAAGCCTAAACCCGAGGCCCGCTCTGTTCAAAAGACACGCAAACGCACTTNNAAAAAAAAAAACGAGGCTCCTTTCCACAGAGCCTGGCTCGAAGACCGCGGCGTTCCTCCTGCGGCCAGGCCGCCTGAAGCGCCTCGCGCCATGAATGGGGGTAGGGTTTATAGGGGTTTAGGGTTT
>CAJNDV010015158.1:21652-57450 GCA_905221635.1 Symbiodinium sp. CCMP2456 | reverse complement strand
TTACCTACTTACCTACCTACCTACATCGATACGTGGATACCTAGATTAATCTAGATACATACAAACATAGATAGATATTTCGACAGATATATAGGTAATTAGAGATGGAGATAGAGATAAAAGGACAGACAGATGGGTAAATCGATACATAGATAGATTGATTTATTGATAGCTAGATCTATTGATAGACAGATGGTTAAATGGAGAGGTAGATCAGCTAAAGATCAGGGCTCACATAGGGTTTGGAGATAAATCTCAAGGTTCTGACCTTAGATTTTTTGGCTGCAGATTTGGGAGTGCAGCGCTTGTGAAAACATAAGGCTTGTCAACTGCAGGCGCATGGTTCGAGTTTGGAAAGATCCAAGAACAAGCTAACAAGTGAAACTTCCAGTAGAATTTCCGAACATGAAATACATCCTTCAATATTTATAATAACAATAAGAATATGTGGCGAATAATAAAGTTATTAGGAGTTCCCGGGCAACCCAAAGCTTTAAACCCCACACGGAGAACTTCTACACCATGGAGGTTTTGACTCTCTAGGTCCGACAGTCCGAAGATGTCAAAACGGGACAACTCTTCACCACAGGGTTCAGCGGTTCGATTTAGGGTTTAGGGTTTAGNNCCCCCCCCCCCCCCCCCGATTCCCAATTTTTACCTCGGCCTCGCCTCTTTGACCTCTGCAAGTTGTACACCAGGCTTAAATCGACTCTAGACATTAGCCCAAAGCCCCTCAGTTCGGTATGCAGATCATCCGTCCAAGATCGCCAGAGCTTCGTACCACACTCGTGAACCTAGAGCCCCACACCTGGGGTCACAGAAAAGCTCAACCCTCGGGATCAGGGGAGCTTAGCAAGTAGATCGTGGCTTTGGGTTTTCTTCCCTACGGCGGGGGCGATCATTCATAACCCTACTCAGACGAATTCGGTCAAGCGCTTGATCCTTTAAGAAAAGTCACCGGCCATGAGCGAGACGTGCTGTGCCGCGTTCTTGCGTCGCTTTGAGCCGCCGCGGCCACGCATCCGCACGGCTGCAGACGGTCCGCTGAGTGCCGATGAGGCAGGGTCAACCGACCCCTGGGGCTCCATGTGCCTAAAAAATGGGCCTTAAAAATTAGAATAGGGTTTTGAGTTTTGGATTTTTCCTTATTATAGCTATAGTACAGTATACCCCCAACCCTATTAAAATTATTAGGGCCCCTACCTTAATTTAGGGGGCAAAGATAATTACCAACACTATTTGGGGGGGCTCCTTTTTACGATTATAGTATACAAAAGAATGTACAAGGTAGTATGCACAGAGGCCTTAAACATACTATGTAGGAGTCCCTTCACATCCTAAGTATATACTAGATGGGTACACGGAGCAATTGGTAGAGAAGCTAGAGCATTTTTGCGAGAGTTCCAGTATTCATAAGTGGGCGTTAAGTTTTGTGCGCATCAGTTTTGCTGTAATAAGAACACATATAAGACTACCAGTGATACCAAGGCAGACAACAACAACAGTAACAGTAACAGTACAACTGCCTAGCATAGGGACATCAGTAGTACTGAAGACAAACCCTAAACACTAAACCCTAAACCCCTTAACCCTAAACCCTAAACCCTAAGCCCTAAACCCTAAACCCTGACAACAGTTGAGTACTTGGGTTGGAAGGCTTGTCGGTAGCTACTGGTACAATAGGGTTTAGGTTTAGGGCTTAGGTTCAGGGTTTCAGGGTTTGGGGTTTAGGTTCAGGGTTTCAGGGTTTAGGGTTTAGGGCTTAGGTTCAGGGTTTCAGGGTTTAGGGTCTAGGGCTCAGGGTTTCGGGTTTAGGGTTACCTGGAAAGCTGCCAGTATGGAGCTTGCATGTGTCTACTTGTTAAGCCCTACACCAAAGCCTACCTACATTCTTGCCAGTTGCCCGCTGCCGGCACAAACTACTGAGCGGTGAGTTTCGGGTTTAGGGTTTGCGTATAGGGTTCAGGGTTTAGGGCTTACTTGCATGGGGTATAGGATACCCTAACTACTGATGAACATCTCACGCGCTGCTGGTTCCTCTTGCACCCTCTGAAACCCTGAAAGCTAAACCCTAAACCCTAAACACAGAAACCCGCATCCAAAAACGTCCCCTAAGCCCGAAGGCCCTAATCCACAACAGCAAGAACCTACAACCCCAACTTGTACATAGTATAGGGGCCTTAATAATTACCTATACTATTCCAGGGGTTCCTTACTATAGTTATATAGCATGATACTCCAAAACCCTATTCTCATTTTTAGGCCCTCCACATCAAACCCTAAAGCCTAAACCCTAAACTCTAAACCCAAGTTCAAGTCCTCAACCATCGAAGCCCGAACTTGGAAGGCCTTGCGTCTCCTTCAAGAAGGCAATGAGCGCTTCGCGACAAGACGTTCCAGGACGCCGGGCTAAGGATTTGGGTGTAGATTTGGCTTGCAACCTCGTGTTCCAAACCCTACCTTAAGAACCCCAAACCTACTTTTTTGTAGGGTCCCTATAACTCCCATATTAGGGTTTATAATAAGAACCTACAAAAAGTAGGGTTTGGGGTTCTTAAGGTAAACCCTCAAATCCTAGTTAAACCCCACCCCCTGACATAACCAGGACCAAATATCTACGGCAAATCTACGGCCCCAGGGCCTCTATCGGAATCTCAGAGATTCTTCAGTTTCCGCAACTTCCACGTCCTCCCTGTGGTAAAAATTGACACAGATTCACAGTGTCTAAGCCTGTGTGCCATTGATACACTTAGTCAGACGACACCGGAGGTGTTTGTGCAGTGTACTCCATACTGTGGTGATCCTCCCCAAACGCTTCAAGTCGCAAAACCGTAATCCGCACAGAATTAACGCCTGAAGCCTTACCAGGAACTACAATGGAGACTGTCAATATATCTCAGTTCCCCTAAGGGGTTCATTTTGGGGTTCTATATGAAGATTTGTAGGGTTCTATATGGGGGTTGTTGTTTGTCGGGAGGTTGCCGTTCAGGAATTAATTATCTCTTGTTGCAATGCGCAAGGTCTGCGACCCTGTTCTCAGTTTAGGGTTTTGGGTTTAGGTTCGGGTGATGCTTGCTGGCATCTCCCTTAAGGGTTGTGGGCATAGGGCCCTGGGTATCAGGGTTGAGAGTAATGTCGTTCCTTGTTGTCAGTCTAATTGCCAGAACCCCAAATCCCAACGTAAAACATCCCCAGGTTCAATCCACAAGTACCTTACATTGTAGTTCCAACTGCGGAACTTTGCATGTAATCTAAGTTTCTTATCTCCATAAGTACTCGAGCAGTCTAAACACTCACCGGTACCAGGTACGAACTCCCATGGGCTCAGAGTGTTTACGGTTTGAGTACTTGGACCTGCAGGGAAAGCCCAAAAGACACAGGGGAACGATGGGAATAATGTTGGAGGTGAATAACTAGCAACTAGTAATAGTATTCCGTTATGTAGATCAAACGCTAAGACCCCTACATCATCGAACCCTTACACTAAGCTTTGTGTAGCCATTTCGGGAGCTCTTAAAGGCACCCTACTCCAGGTTTTGAAGGCCCGTACAGTACATCCAAAGCTCTGAGGAGACAAGGCACAAGCGCAGCCATGCGTCAGACCCTTTTCGACCAGGTGGCTCCGCTCTGTTTGACATAGGTGCCTAAATCATTAATCGTTTCAGTAGGGTTGGGGGTTCCGGGTTAGGGTGTGGGTTTTGTATAGGGTTTCGGGATAGAAGGGTTCCTTTAAGGGGCTACGAGAACGGATATTATTAAGGATTCCAGTTTACAGTGGCCTCAATGGAATAGGGTTGTATCCTAGCTATAATTGGTAACTAGTCAGGTTTCTCTGCTATCATCAAGGGTGCTGGCCAAGGGCATGGCTTTGTTTTTGTTGGTTCCTACTGCCTTTAACGACCCTAAACCCTAAACCCTAAACCCAACCTGCAGTTCTACAGCACTTAGCTCCGCAGTATGTATGCGTTGTGTGACTTGCTTGTTTCTCGTTTCCCTGAGGGAACCATCATGGAATTAAAAGGTTTACTTGGAGGTTCATGGGTAGTTATAAGTATGGTTATAAGTCCCTAATATGGGTTATAATTATAGTCACCCTACTTATAACCTCATTTATAACTACCCATGAACCTCAAAGTACAAAGTAGGGTTTTTAGGGTCTTTGTAGCCTCAACACCTGAAGCAGCGTTTCCCTTCACCTTCGGGGTCGAGATTGGCCACTGTACAACGGTTGATGATATAAATCCTGCATTACCTTAAAGGACTCCAAAAAATGGGAATTATGGTGTTTAAGGGTTTGGAGGTTTAGGGTTTAGGGTTTAGGATCATTACCTTAACGGCTCCTTAGACTATGGGAATTATGGTATCTTCCTTATTATGGGTAATACAGGATTTATATCATCAACAGTAGTGTCCTTTGTCACGGGTTGAGGGGGGTTTTGTGTCCGATGTTGCTAGATCCCATCTCAGAAACAAAGGAATATAATGTAGGAGCTTGAATGATTACTCATGCTATTTTGGGGGCTCCTTATTATAAGTATAGTAGAATGGGGCCCCAAAAACCTTTTCCAATTATTAAGGCCCCTACATAAGGCTCGATGCCTTGCATTTTGCTTGTGCTTGGTTTCCGTCTCAGCTGGATCCTAGCCGTCCTAACCATACCCCAGGAAGGCTTGGCAAACCCTGAACGCTGAACCTCGACAGGCGCATGCAGGAATAGGGTTTAGGGTTTAGGGTTTAGCGCAAACTAGGTACCTATTGCGCCAGAACCCATCGCGTGGTAGTTCAGGAGCCAACACGGCCAACAGTCGAAGAAGTATTGTTATATTAGTTCGTATGTGCTGCAGTTAGTGATGTCGATCATACCGTAGGCTAAGTTAAGTGTTTCCGGACGGATAGCAACCTCACTGACAGCCGCGCGGCATCTCGTACAATATGAAGCTAACCCTGGTTATTTCCCCATAGCTCCAGGGTGGAGTTTCTACAGTGGGCTATAGGGTATTGCCCCTTATTAGCAGATCGTCGTTTGCTTTGATCCAAATCTTTTCTAGGTGTTGTGTACTGCGGCATGCTGGAAGCCCCTCAAATTCAATTTCTAGGAGCCCGACTCCTCTCTATCCCCAAACCCAAACACTTCAACATCTTGTTCTTAAAGCCCCTCAACCTCGCATCACTCGCAGACACAAGCAAAAATACCCTAAACCCTAAAGCCTAAAACCCTAAAAAGAAACGACAGCGCAGGGCCAGCTGCCCCACTCTGCAATAGTCGGCTGCGCAGACTCGCGAGCGCCTTTAGCGACTCACCTGCCTTGTCTTCGACTTAGGCCATCGTGGTTTTAAAGTTTAGGTTGAGGGTTTTAGGGTGAACCTTAAGCCCTAAAGCCTAATATAGTGGCCTAAAGAATTACCTATACTATTTTGGGGGCTCCTTAGTATAATCATAGTATAATATACCCCCGAACCCTATTCTAACTCTTAGGGCCCCTATATTAAGCCTGTAGGTTTCTAGGAGAATCGCACTCAGGATCTAGGGGTTTAGGGTTTAGGGATAACTTCGGGCCAAGGGCTCCCCAGACCCCCGGGAAAATCTAGAAAGTAGAACCGCTAATTTGGGACCCTACACTACTAAAGGGTACTTTATAGAAACCCCCTTTAAGGGATCTACTTTTTGGATCCTCCCGGGGGTCTGGTCAAGAATTCGGGCTGCGTTGCGCTCACTGCTTAAGCTGTGTCGCTGCAGATTTTGGCTCTCCAGAAAGTTGCTGCTCTCCTGTGAAAGCTGAGATACTACAGTAAACCCTAAACCCTAAACCCTAAACCCTAAACCCCTAAAAGTTGCCCCAAGGGTCCATGTACCCAAATAGTATAGACTTCGGCCCCAAAGTTCTTATATAGGGACTACTTTAAGGCTAAAGTATCTACTTTTTGGGGCACATGGACCCGTAGGGCTGGAAAGCGGATTAAGGACAAACAGTGCTGGGATTCCCTGTGCATTACTCTTGAGGATTCAGGCTATTGGGTTTCCAACTCTTGGGCTTCTACTGTAAAGCTTGATGTTTGGGCAGCGAGTGAAGATACTCGAAATTTCGAACCAAGCCCTGCGTAAACGTAAGTTGATCATGTATCTCATCTAGAGTTCTAGGGCTTCGGGTTCAGGGCTACCGGAACCAACAAAACCAAACCACTACGCACCTTGGACTGCACTTATGCCCTGAACCTGTCACCCGCACCCGTAATGGAAGAAGTTGCGCCACACCGGAAGGACAGTACTCTAAATGTTTAGAATGTAGGGCTTTGTAGGGAATCCTAAAGCCACAACTTACTTGCGTCTTATCATTGGCTCGGATCCCTGCAAGAGGCTGCAGGGTTCTTCTCGTGGGGGAACGGTTATAGTGGGAGTCAGTTTAGCCAAATCCCAAACCGTAAGCCCAAAGCCTTCAAAGCTCAACCCATAAACCCTAAACCCTGAACCCTAAACCCGATATTTGTGTTTTAGGTGCTCCTCAGTTCCCTATACCCTAGTCCTCACTAAACCCGTAACCCTTCACCCTATAAACCCTAAGCCCACCATGATTTTTTGGTTGTGTGGTTTTCCGGTCCATGTTTCGGAGTTTCGGGTTTTGGGGATAGGGTTTCGTCGTTCGTGTTGAACTGCAGGGTGCATGGGTTTAGGCTTTCGAGTGCCACTGAAGCCGTCATAAGATCGGGGCCTGCCCAAGTTTGAAATGGAATACGGTTTTGTGGCATCTTATAGTCTTCGATATGGCCAATAAGGAAAACAATAATCGTCTTAATTACGCATTTAAAGTATTCAGACCCCTAGCAAATCCACGTGAGCCCTGCAGCCTCAAACCCACGGACCCGTTTGGGCTTTACGGTTTCGAGCCTGGGATATCTAGGACATTTTCAGGTGGGTAGTTACCCGCCTTATAGAAGGTCTATATACCTTGTGGAAGCCTTATAGAAGCCTTATATACCCTAAACTCCCCACCTGTAGTTTCCTTTAACCTATGTATATATAAGGCCCCTCAACCCTAAACCCTAAACTCCCCACCTGTAGTTTCCTTTAAGGTTATGTGGCTCACACGACCTGAACAGGAAACTATTTTCGATGCGATGCCCGGGGACATCTTCGCCCTACGTAATGCAGGCAACACCTGCACCCACGCAGAGGCGGCATGGGATCGGAGGGAGGAAGCATTCAGGCTCAGAAGTATAACATAGCCCTATAAAGCCTAAACCCTAGCTTGATTGTTGCGGGCACTGTTTTGCGAGATTGAGGCTGTGTGTTAACGTACTCTAAGTTGGACGGCGTCAGGATCCTGTCCAGCCATGCAGCAGCACGAACCTGCAATGTGATAGACCCCTAAACCCTAATCCCTAAATGGACTCTACGATGCCTGAGCAGGGTATATTGGGTGTGTCTATCCCAACCTAGGAGCCCAGCTGTCTCTTTGGTTACTTTCTCCCTATATCATATATATATATATATAAATGTGTGTGTGTGTGTGTCTTTATTCATGTAGTATGCATTTATATGTTTATGTACTTGCTTGTGTGATTGTTGATTTCAATATGTGTTGTTGCCCAAAGGCCCGATCTATCGAGCGAGCGAGCAAGCGAAACTATATACATATATGTACATTATGCACAGCCACATACACATTTACATACCTATACATTTACTTACATACATGTGCACGTATACATTTGTGTATATATATATATACATATGTATACATATGTATACAATACACATTGACAGATATGATAACGGGTGCGAGGTTCAAACCAACAACGATACCATATTTAAAGAGTCATGTATGTATGTATGTAGGTATGCATGTATGTATGTATGTATGTATGTATGTATGTATGTATATACGTATGCATGTATGTATGTATATACGTATGTATGTATGTATGTATGTATGTATGTATGTATGTATGTATTGATGGATGCATATATATATATATATATTATGTATGTAGTGTAATGTAATGTAATGTGATGTAATGTAATGTAATGTAATGTAATGTAATGTAATGTAATGTAATGTAATGTAATGTATGTATGTATGTGCATGCATCTATGTATGTATGTATGTATGTATGTATGTATGTATGTAGGTATGTATGTAGGTACATAGGTAGGTGTGGGTTCCCCTCATACATACGTACATACATACATACATACATACATACATACATACATACATACATACACACGCATGTCTGTTTCTATGTACCTACCTACCTACCTGCCTACCTACCTACCTACCTACCTACCTACCTGCATGCATGCACCCATGCATACATGCTTTCATTCATGCATGCATACCTGCATACATACACAGAAACGCAAATGTGTATATATATATATATATATATTTATTTATTTATGCATGCGTAGTAGCTGTTTATGAATGTATTTATGTATGTACGATTTTTTTATTTTAGTTAGTTTCAAGCTTTGTATATATATATATATATACACACTGATACACAATACAAAAAAGTGGGGTTTGAAACCCCAACTCCCGAAACCCTAAAACCTTAAATCCTCATAGGACTCTGCACGCCCACAGTCTCAGCAACCACCCTGCCTTAGCACAGCTCGTAGGAGCCTTTCAAGGACATCGTAGAAGAACATCTACTTCCTAGGTAATATAGGGGCCTAAACTTAAACAGTTGCCAATACTATTTTGAGGGTTCCTTTCTATAATTATACTAAAATATACCCGAAAACCTTATTCTAACTATTAAGGCCCCTACACCCTAAACCCTTACAGTTACCCATATAAAACCGTATTAAGGAACCCTCAAAGGAACCCCAAAACCCTATTCTAAGTATTAAGGCCCCTACACCCTAAACCCTGATAGTAACCCTTATAGAACCCTTTTAAGGAACCCTTTTTAACGAACACAAAGCCCTATTCTAATTATTAAGGCCTCTACATTAACCCCAAATCCCCTAAACCCTAAACCCTAAACCCCTAAACCCCTAAACCCTAAACCCTAAACCCTAAACCCCTAAACCCTAAACCCTGAACCCTAAACCCTAAACCCTAGTCGGCAGGGCAGCATCGTCGGCAGCCTTGAGTTCTGCAGCGGCATGCTGGGCACACGACTGAGCCCTGGTAAGCAGAAGCTTTAGGTCGTTTTAAGGACTGCCTTAGGGTTTAGGGGTTTAGGGTTTAGGGTTAGGGGTTTAGGGGTTTAGGGGTTTAGGGTTTAGGGTTTAGGTTTCAAGGGTTTTGGGGTTCGGATTTAAGGGTTTACGGTTTAGGGTCTAGGGTGTATGGTTCGGGGTTTCGGTTTTAGTGTGGGGGGTTTGAGAATTAGAGCTCAGGGTTTGAGACGTAGAAGTTTGAGAACTAGGGTTTGTGGGTGCAGGGGTCAGGGTTTGGGATTTAGGATTCGGGGTTGGAGAATTAGGATTTAGGGGGGGTTAGGGTTCAGTGTTTAGGGTTTCCCTAAGCCCTACAAAGGGCTGATGAGAAGTTTTCAATTTGAGGCAAGCTCGCTTAGTGGAAGCCTCGACCGAGGCAGGCTCGCTCAGACGAAAACGGCCCTGTTTAGGGGTTATGTTTTCCAGCCTGGGGTTTAGTGACTGGGCTCTCCCTAAGCCCTAAACCCTGAACCCTGAACCCTAAACCCTAAACCCTAAACCGAAGCCTCGGTTTAGGGTTGGGAGCACGAAGCCCTCCACCTTCAGTTTGTATGCCTACTATAAGGGCCTTAACAGTTAGAATAGAGTTTGGGGGTTTAGGGTTTAGGGTTTAGGGTTTGGGGGTATATTATACGATAACTTCTCCAAAACCCTACTCTGTCATTGAGGCCCCCACATTAAGTCAGAAAGGTTTAGGGCTAATTAGCCATGACACCCTGTAAAACATCTTAAAACCTTATGCAACCCTTACACGAGGCGCCTGATAAGATTCATTAGAACCCTTTGTACCTTGAACATAGCCGCATAACACACAAACTGAAGATAAACAATTGAAGACCTACGCACACCCTACCAAACCCTATAAAGCAGTTGAAACACCCTACCAAACCCTATAAAGCAGTTGAAATTTTGGGGGTTAGGGCTTTAGGGGTAAAGTTTAGAAAACCCTAAACCCTAAACCCCTAAACCCTCAACCCTTTCAACCATGAACATGAACCCCAACATCTGATAGAGTTTGCAACACCAAGGATCTTCGTGCTTGGTCACACCAAGTGTGGGGCCATCTACGGCGCCACCCAAGCATATTTCAACTCTCTGAAGGAGAGGGCGTCCTTTTTGTTTTGCGGGGGTGGGGGGGGGGTTGGGTGCAGGGGTCAGGGGTTTCGGGTTTAGGGCTCAGGGTTTCAGGGTTCGGGTGGAGGGTATATAGGGTGTTGAGGTCGAGTGTTCAAGGGCCTTCGGAAATGGGTTATGATTATTGATGAAAGGGGGTAGCCCCAGTGAGGGTACTCAAACGTCTACTTGTTTCCTGCCTTCTACTTGCTTGCTCTAGTGTTAGAGGCTCATGCCCTACCCTTTTTGGGTACCTGGACTAATGGCCATAGCCTATCGAGTCAGTTAAGCAAAGTTATACAGCCGAAGCACCAGATCTCGGTGAACGCGCCAAGTTGGACTTAGCCACGAACCTTCGACAACCAAAAGCGGCAATTGAAGTGGGGAAGGTTTCGAGACGGCTTTGGTTCAGGGTTTCGGGGTTGGGTTGTTGCCGTGATGTCAAGCTGAGAGTCAGTGTATGAGAGTCAGACGCGCTAAACTCTGCTAAACCGCTGACTTGCAAGTCTCCAAATCAAAAACGCCCCTTAACTCTAAAGTCCCCTGATGGTTATGCAGGCGGTATAAGCCCCGAAGAGAAAGTGAAGCTCTGCGACCTCACCCCCAAAACAATGCTCAGGGACATCTAAATCTCCAGAACGATCAAGTGCACCCTGAGAACCCCTATGAATCCCAATAGGCGTAGAAAGACCATCTTCGTACCCTATAAACTTTAAAAGCCCTCAACGACCATGTAAACCCGGCAAGACCTCAGAAAAACGACCCATCATCCTACTGCTGAGTACTATGATTATTACTATTGTTACTAACTGCTGCTGCTGCTGCTACTACTACTACTACTACTACTACTACTACTGCTACTGAACCATAAAGATGAGGAAGGCTCTCCGGGAGTGTCTTCTGCGCTGGAGGGTCTGATCCAGGACGAGACCCCAAGACCTACCCATCTCGGCGGTTTAGGTTTTAGGGATCTGTAGGGATTATTTAGGAACCCAAAAAGAACATAAGCATAAGCATTCTATAGGTATATCCCTACTTTATTGGGCTTCATTGTAGGGATTTTATGGCATATCCTATCCCAATGTCTGTTTAGGCCTTAAGGCTTCGAGATTATGGTTCACGCAGTTGGCAAGCTCATCCTATATAGTTGAACTTGTAATAAGGGGCCTTTAGGAATCAAATTATATTACTGCTTGTTCAGGCTTCCACAACGAGTCTTAGGGTATAGAGGGTTTCAGATGGAGGGTTTCGGTGTTAGGTTCCCAGCCCTGGAGGTACTATTGATGGTATAAATCGTGCATTACCCTGAGGACCCTAAGCTATGGGAATTATGGTACATTCCTATTGTGGTTAAAGGAGGGTATATATCATCAACCGCAGTACAGGGTTTGGGTTCCGGTTTCAAGGTCAGCTTTTGGGGCGTCGGGTGGAGCTTTTTGGATTCAGTTCGGGACGGCTAGTCGGAGGAGTCTTAGGAGAGTAAGTATTTTTGACCCTAAACCCTAAACCCTAAAAGTATGTTTTCCCTTTTTTGGGCCTTTGACATATCCCAACATAACCTCAAAGGTCAATCTGTAGTTCCCTTATGGGGCTTTAGGGTTTTAGGGTTTAGGGCTTTAGGGCTCTAGGGCTCTAGGGCTCTAGGGTTCTAGGGTTTAGGGTTTAGGGTTTTCGGGTTTAGGGTTCAGGGTTTAGGGTTTGGGGTAGGGAGTGCACCAGGGAACACCGGATGTTATGGGCATCAGTGCTGCCCGCGTGCACGCCTTGACCTCGAACATTGCATGCATCGGCGCTTCCGAGGGGTAACAGAAAGTCGAAACCCAGTGGCGGAAGCTGAGAGCTCTGCTTGCTTCGGCGACGGACCCGTGAACTGCACTCGACCGGTTTCGATATGCAGATGACTCGACCTAGACTCTAATGCAGTTGCTTAATAATTCGAAGAGGGTTGTGGGCTCCGTTATAGTTTAATTATAATAAGGAATCCCCTAAAATAGTATTGGTCAGTATGAATATTATGGCCCCTACATGACCTTAAGAACCCAAAACCTACTTTTTTGTAGGGTCCCTATAAATCCCATATTAGGGTTTATAATAAGAACCTACAACAAAGTGGGGTTTGGGTTCTTAAGGTATGCGTTGAGATTCATGGCGACTCACGAGGTGATCCCCTCCGGAGCTTCAGCTCCAAGCTTGGGTGGAAAGTTGGCTCTGCCTGCAGAGGGCACCCTCAAACATGCGAGCATTGTGGGGGGTTTAGGGTTTAGGGTTTAGGGTCTAAGGTTTAGGGTTTAGGGTCTAGGGTTTAGGGTTTAGAGGGGGTCGCATTGACAATAATGAGGGGTTTAGGGTTTAGGGTTTAGGGTTTAAGCACTATCACGAAGAAAGACAACCAGAGTTTGTATGACTGCCAGTGGAATCGACAGCCACCCAGGAGCAGATGGTAGTGTCACCAGCAAACGTTTCGCCCTTGGGGTCGTGCTCATCCAGTGACCAGAATGCATAGCAGTCTTCTCGTGATTTTGGCGGTTAGCCCTAAACCCTATACACTAAACCGAGTTTGCTCAGGTAGCAGCAATGAGTGGTAACTGAGCAGTACTTGCATCATCCCCAGCATTCCTACGCCCCTCATGTTGAACCCGGAGAAGCCCCTAGGCGCTAAACTGAACAGTTGCCCTTCGCACAAACTCTAGAGCCCTAAACCGTCCACTTCGCCTAAACCTTATGCACAGCTGCACGCCCTACACCCGGAATAGTTTGGGGCTAAACCCTAAGTCTAAACCCTAAACCCTAAACCCTAAACCCTAAACCCTAAGTCTAAACTCCAGAAAGCCCTGGAGGATCTCGCCTCCGTTGCAGAGAAGGCCAGAATGAGGATGTGCCTATGGTCTCCACTGTGGTGCCCTTTGGGATACCCAGTTTTATGTTTAGGATCGTATAAGGTAACACCAACAGGACACCAAAAAGAAGCTATAATGGAGACTCTCGGTAGGATGTAGTTTTCAAACTTGAAGGTTGGGGGCTCCTGAATTTAGGATTTCGGGTTGCGCTTCGCTTCCGGATCCAAAAGTCTGTGAATTAAGGGGAAGAAAACTTTTGGTAGGATGTAGTGTTCAAACTTGACGGTTTAGGGTTCCTGAATCCAAAACCCTGTGGATTAAGGGGGTCTAATGTCTAGACCCTTTTCGAACGTTTGCCGAACCTGTTTGAGACCGGCTTTGGCGTTGGAGCTTTGGGTTTACGGCTCGGGGCCTCTTGATTCCGGTTACGGGATGTGGGGGGGAGGGGGGGGCATTGTAGGGGCCTGGATAATCAACCATGGTAACATCCATGTTCGCGTATAGTCTTTCTTGGCAACATGACATTAGAAAAAACTCTCAAAACCCCATTCCACTTGTCAAGGCTCTTACGCTATCCATCAGTGAGAGAGGTCTGTTCTTGCTCCGTACAGTCCGTACAGGATGACGTTGTTAGTGTCTTGTTCTCCAGGTCTAAGTTCAGAAACTGCGGGTTCACAGTGAGGCTTAGGGTCGTCACTAAGGGATCATTCTGTCGGGTCTATGAGCATTTTTGACAGCAGCCCCAGTTTGTGGAAAAGACCGTTAGTATTCGGGGTTGAAGGTTCGGGGTTCGCCTTTTTTGTGTAGATGGACGCTTGACATGGTTCGATCCGTTTCTTTGTGGGTCTGGCCGAAACTGTTCACCTTAATTCCGGACAATAGCAAAAGTTTAAAGTCCAGATTTCAAGACCCTCGAACCCAAGCTCTAAATCTATAATTCCTAAACCTTTCAAGCAAAAAGACCTGTAGGCGGCCGATGAGATGGGCCCCGACGCCGAAGCCGAGGACTTCGAAACTGGGGTTTCGGGCTTTAAGGCTTTTAGGGCTTTAGGGTCTTAGGGTTTAGGGTTCAGGGTTTCGGATTTCGGATTTTGAAAAAGTTTGGGTGACGAGCGTTCAGGGATCGCGGGGTCTTAGGTGCGGGGGTTTTCAGGGTGTTCAGCGTTTGGGGTTTTGGGGTTCTCAAGAGTTATAAGCTTTGCTAAGATTCTTCGAGGTCTCTGGCTTTGGCTTTAACCCTAAACCCTAAACCCTAAACCAGTTTAGGGTTCCTTGTTGGGTCTAGGGGTTGAGTGATTTCGGGGTGCCTGCAGACAGAGCGTCAGTGAACGTCAAAAACCAATTTCCCCCGCGAAGCCTCAGCGTGCTGAGGCGAAACCTGGAGTAGTCGTCGTGCTTCTGGTGGGTGGTAATTACGGTTTAGGGCCGTTTAAGGGGTTTGGGGTTTAGGGTTTAGGGCTTAGGGTATAGGGGCTTGGGGTGGTAGCCCTAAACTCCTAAACCCTGGACGTTTAGTGTCTAGGTGGGGAGTGGCAAATAGACTCACAGAGGGATTCCCTTGGCTAGGCCAAGCTTCGTAGGAGGCTGGCTTGCCAGCAACATCTCGCAACGGGCCAAGACCTTCTTTCAATGGACTGTGTATCGTTCGACGTGGGCGTGCAAAACCACCCTAAACCCTAAACCCTAAACCCTAAACCCTAAACCCTAAACCCCGCGCCCTTCCTATTGAAGCTGAGGCAAAACCCGTAGTTCTGACCTTTAGATTCTTCTGAACCTGAAGCAAAGCCCGTAGCTCTGCCCTTCGAGTTCTGACGAAACCTTGTAAATCTTTCGATCTCCCTATCCTATACATAGTTCCCCAAGTAGAATTTTTTCGGTTTTTATAACTTAGCAGGAATCTGAAAGTTTAACCTTTTATTTCCCTGGCTTGTTGGGGAAGTAAATATAGCCACGGACCCCGTGAATGAATGCTGAGTGCTTTTGTGACAGATTCCTACGGGAAACACAAGGCCCAACACCAAGGCCCAGCTTAGTTTATGCCAATATGGTTTTAGGGTTTAAGGTTTAGGGTTCAGGGTTTAGTGCAGGTTTAGGTTTTAGGGTTTAGGATTTAGGGTTATATCCAGACCCCAAGCCGTGAAAGAGGACACGACCGAATAGTTCAACCTATACATACTACCCTTAGACTTGTATTTTGGTAGGGCCCCTAAAAAAATACTAGGCTTGACAGTAGGAACCTTGAAAACGTAGTTTATGGTAGTTTAAGGTACCCCAAAACCCTAATCCCTAAATCCTAAACCCTAAACCCTGAAAGTAAAACCTAAAACCTAAAACTGCACTAAACCCTAAACCCTAACCCTAAATCCTACACCCTAAACCCTAAACCCCACGGGTTGAGGATCTGGGGTCTGGGGTTCAGGATTTTTTCGGGCGGAGCCCTGTCCAAGACTAGCCACTAAATATATAAGGGCCTAAATATTTGCCTATACTGTTTTGGGGTTCCTTATGATAAGTATAAGTATAGTATAATATATCCCGAGACCCTATTCTCATTATTAAGGCCGATACATGATCCCCAGAAGAGCACAAAGCCGAATGGAGGAGGTGGCAAGCCATGCAGTGAAGGTGAATGTCTTTCATACCATGAACTTCCTGCTGAAGTCCCTGTGGCATCAAAGAGACTCCGGGGTTAGTCGTGCTACTATAAGGAAGAGTATAAGGATTACTACAGGGGTACTATAAGGGGCAGTATGAAAAGGTTAGTGGTTGTATAGGGTTTAAGTTTAGGATTGAAGGGTTGGGCAGGTGTTGATTTTAGCATTACCATACTCGGGGCTGGACTTCTATTGAAGTTTCTTCAGGCTTACATTGTGTGCTGTGATTCAAACAGCTGCACGAGGTGAAAGGACATGCTGTTCCTGCGTGCAGCCCCACAGTATCGCAAGGGTCGGCAACTTCCAACGCAGAAGCAAATATTTCGGCACTCGTAACCGTTCAAGCTTTAACAAAATTGTTGTCGAAGAACTCCAGGTCCTGTTTGGCTACACAAACAAGGATTACTTGGGCCCCTCAATGGCGAAAGCCGAAAGCCTCCACCCATAAACACGGATTACTCGGACCTGTAAGGTTACTTACACAGGGCCTTGGCTCCGTTTCAAATAATCTCGGGTATTTGGGAGGACTTCCATGCTAGAAGCTGGTTCGGAGTGCATCATCCCCTTTACAACAAAGCTACACAGGACATACCATCACACCAAATGAAACCACGATACATGGGACAGCCTAAACCCAAACCTTAATCCTTGAAGCGATTATCTTCAGCAACAGCCAGAGCTTGGAATCAGCATGCCAGTGTTTTGTTCGGTTGTTACTGGGATACTTATAATGAAGATCGCAAGTTTTAGGTTTCAAGCCTTAAACTTAACCTCTAAACTGGAACCACCCTAAACCCTAAACCCTAAACCTTAAACCCTAAACCCTAAACCCTAAACCCTACAGAAGTCCTGTCAGGACTCGAAGAGGCCTGCAGGAATTCAACCCCAGCCTCAAGATTGAACTCTGCGGTCCCGGAATAGTATATGGGTAGTTTTCTAAATTAGGGTCCCTTTTTAGATCCCCAACATAGTACGGCACCCTTATAAGAAGGACCCTAAAGGGGAACCCTAATTTGGAGAACTACCCATATACTTCGGCCTTGAAGTAGTTCCTGTTTAGGTAGTTTAGGGCGGTTTAGGGTTTAGGGTTTAGGGCCAGAGTATATACCTTGTTGGGCACATGGACGTTTAGGGAAAAGCTTCACTCATCACTCTCAACTTGAGTTTTGCTCCCTGCAGCCTAAACCCTAAACCCTAAACCCCAAACCCCAAACCCCAAACCCTAAACCCTAAACCCTAAACCGTCCCTCACCTCACCACCCGAACAGCGCATGGTTTGTCTACTTCGACAAAGACCTGGAGGATCTCGGGCTTCAGGCTTTTAGGGTTTAGGGTTTCAGGGTTTAGGGGTTTAGGGTTTTAGGGCTTTAGGGTTTTAGGGTTCAGGGTTCAGGGTTCAAGTTTAAGGGTTTAGGGTTTAGGGTTTTAGGGTTTAGGGTTCAGAATTTAGGGTTTAGGGTTTTAGCCCCATAAAGTCACATACAAGAGCTCGTAGAGTTGTAGATCCCAGGCACAGCCACATCATCCGCGAGCGGGTTCGCAATGAGCAGCTGGAGATCCAGGGCGGTGGCTGCCTCTGCAATGGAGGGCTTAGGGTTTAGGGTTTAAATACAGGGGCCTGAATAATTAGAACAGGGTTTTCGGGGCCCATTATACTCCCCACAATTTTAGTAAGGAGTCCCCAAAATAGTATTGGAAATTATAGGCCCCTACATTAGTAGTACTTGGGGGGTCATGGGTAATGATATGTATGGTTATACGTCCCCTGATACGGGGTGACTAATATAGTTCACCTACTTGTAAGCCCATTTATAACTGCACATGAACCTCCAAGTAGTGACCTTTCAGGCTTTAGAATCCCTATATCATGATTTCAAAGGTTTACCTGAGTTTGGCGGGGATCCTTGACAATTTAAGAGGCAGTTTAGGGTTCAAGACCATTGAACCAAGTTCTTGGGGTGTCACGGTTGCGGTTTCTCTTGATCTTGGTTGCTGGAGGGGCAAAAACTTTACACTTTTGGGGATACTATGACCCCGAATGACACACCCTAAACCCTAAACCCTAAACCCCTAAACCCAAAAACTCCTAAACCCTAAACCCCTAAACCCCTAAACCCTAAACCCCTAAACCCCTAAACCCTAAACCCAAGTTTGCACCCTTCGGGGGGCTTAAGAACCCAGCAACTGCGGCCTTCCTCGGCCCCTTGGTGTCTTGGAGCTCCGGCGAAGGCAGGGTTTCGGCATGGTTACTTGGAGGTTCATGGGTAGTTATAAGTAGGGTTTAGGGTTTAGGGTTTAGGGTTTAGGGTTTAGGGCTGGTTATAAGTAGGGTTATAAGTCCCCTTATATGGGTTATAGCTACAGTTACCCTACTTATAACCCTACTTATAACTACCCATGAACCTCCAAGTAGAGGCACTGACATACGTAATATAGGGGCTCAAATAATTACCAATCGTATTTTGGGGTTGCCTCATTATAGTTATAGTACAATATACCCCGAAACTGTATTCTAATTATTACAGCCCCTATATACATTAATGAGTTTGTGTTGACCATACAACTTGTTTGCATGCTCCCCTCTCGCTTTTTGTGTGGCAGAGTCTCTTCCGAGCCAAGGTACTGGAGCAGGGAGAAATCTTGATTCTACAGTCCTAAGCACCTACACAGTAGAAGTTAGTAGAAAGTAAGGTTTCTAAAGGAGGAGTTTCTGCCCTAAGGGTCCATGTACCCAAATAGTATATACAATGGCCGTAAAGTACCTATATAGGGACTACCTTAAGGCCAAAGTACATGGACCCTTAGGGCTGTTATGGCTTGGGCAAGCATCGCCCAGGACTTAGGAACCCTAAACGCTAAACCCTAAACCCTTAACCTTGAACCCTAAACCCTAAACCCTAAACCCAAAACCCTAAACTCTAAACCCTAAATCGTGCAGGTGTTGGGCGGTGAGGCTCGGGGTCTATAGATTTGCCTAATTTGGCTAACGCCCCATACCTGAGGCCTGAACGCATCTGAACACTAAACTAAACCTAAACCCTGAACCCTAAACCCTAAACCCTAAACCCTAAACTAAAACGTTCGGTCTTTTATGCTTACTACTTTGTGCTTTTGCTTTGGACAGGCGTGGGCCGGTCTAGAGATTGGGCATCCGAGACATATTAGGGGAGTTTTTAACCCCACTTATAACTACCCATGAGCTTCCAAGTACCCAGAGAGCCGAATACGCCTTAATTAAGGAATATGGCTTAAATTATCGGGGGCAGAATATTATGATTTAGGCTATATTCCTTAATTAAGGGGTATTGGGCTCTCTGGGTAGTAACACGCCGGCAAGCAGAGGCGTCTACAACTTGAGTACTGGGCGCGTCGAGTTCCTGGGCCGTTCACCGGATCAATCTGATGTGCTCACCTCCAAGGCATCATGGCGTACTGGTTTAGGGTTTAGGGTTTAGGGTTTAGGGGTCTTAATAGTTAGAATAGGGTTTTGGGTTCCTTTTAAGGGTACCTTAAAGTCAAAAGGGTTCTATAAGGATTACTATCAGGGTTTAGGGTGTAGGGGCCTTAATAATTGGAATAGGGCTTTAGGCTCTTTATAGTATATTTATTACAAGGAACCCTATATAACTGCAATATTGGTAATCATTTAGGCTTCTATATTAAAGCATTCCATAAGGGATCTATAGGCAGGGTTGTGTAGGATTTTAGGGCCTTGAATCAGTAGAGTCGGCTTTCATCTGTTTGGGTTGAGATCTATGTAAGTTGAGTGCCTTTGATTCCAGCTCAGAAGGCTGGGCATACATTTCCTGGAAGATTGACGAAGACGAAGTCGGAGGTGGGGTGCGCAGCGGCACGAACAGAATTAAGATAGTCAGATAGGAACTTTCAGGTAATGAAGGCCTCAATACATCGGCTTCCGCGTGAATGACAACCTGAAGCACTTGTCGGGAGCACAGGGAAAGAGGCCTGGGAGAAGCAAGCTCTAGCCTTAAACCCTATCCCATAACCCCTGAAACCCCATCCCTATTCTAAACAAAAGCACCATCTGAAAGCCTTAACCCTCCATACTCAACCCCAGCGAGGAATGTCCAGTGATCCAGTTTCAACGAACGGCCCCAGCTTCGTGTTTCAGAGTTTATTGCTTTGGGCTTATGGTTTAGGGTATCTCGGGTTCAGGGCAGTCCGAAAGTACTCGTCAGGTCAACATACCTCCATCCGTGGTGGGCATGCCTCCTTGCTTGCAGTGGACGTTGGATTTTGGAGTTTCGTTTTGCGTTGCTTTGGGTTCACAAGCGGTTGGGGTTCAGGGTTGCGGGCTTGTGCATTAGGTGTCTAGCAAAGGGATTTCCATACTTAGTATGAGTGTCCCCCCTTACAATGGCTGGATGAATTGATATCATGTATATAATGGAAGCCCTCTTTCCTTTTTTGGTGTAACCAGTTGTGTTCTTAGGATAATATCAGATAACCCAAGAAAAGAACTACAATGGAGACTATCGGTACCCCAAACCCTGGTCTAAGTCCTACACCCCATATCCTAGACCTCTGAAAGAATTAATTACCAGACCTTCCAAAATCCCGTAATCGATGAAAGCATTTGAAAGCATATGAAATCAGATTAGTGATCCTAGTATCGTTTAAGGGTTCGTTCCATAAGAGTCATAGTACCCTTATAGAACCCTTAGAGATCCCGTTAATGAAGCCTTTACGGACTATTCCTTTTTATAAAGGGCCCTAAACCCTAAACCCTAAACCCTAACCGGCTATTGGAAGGCCTAGGGAGGGCGCTATCGTGGAGACTTTGGATCGGCTTAGAGTCTAATTTCTGGGCTTCAGTGATTCGGGGTTTAGGGGTTTAGGGGCTTTGGGCTTTAGGGATTTAGGGGTTATAGGGGGTATAGGGGTTATAGGGGTTTAGGGTTTAGGGGTTGTAGGGGTTGTAGGGATCATAGGGGTTTAGGGTTTAGGGCCTTGGGCTGTTGGTTCAGCAGGGTTCGGAGTTGGGCTCCAGGTTTAGGGTTTAGGGTTTAGGGTTCAGAGCTTCGGGGTCCAAGGTTTCGGGGAGAACGCTGGGTTGAACCAAGAGGTTTAGGGTTTAAGGTGTAGAATTTAGGGTTCAGGGTTTGCGGTGTAGCGTTTAGAACTTAGGGCTTAGAACTTTGGGTTTTTAGTTTAGGGTTTAGGGTTTTCTGAGTGTTCATGTTTAGCAACATTTCGACATCGGCTTTGACCTGTGGATCCTTGAGATTCCGCCATGACTTGTAGTCTTCAGGCCACCCTACTTTGAGATTCATGGGTAGTTATACAGTTATACAGGGTTCAGGGTTTTTTAGGGGTTTGGGCTTCTACTTCGAGGCTCATGGGTAGTTATAAGCTGGGTTATAAGTGGGGTAACTATATCTATAACCCATGTTAGGTGACTTATAACCCTACTTATAACTACCCATGAAGCTCCAAGTAAACCCGGCCCCAAACCCGTCTGCCATGTCTTTGGGTGGCCTCTGCGTAGTGCTTTTGAATACATGTGTGCCTTATTGGTACTGGTAGTTTGGGTCTCCAGTTTGGGCTTCTGGATCCGAGGGCATCTGGCAGATCTAAACTCTTGCTTGGTAGCTGAACGAGTATACTTCACACTTTTTGGGATATTATTAACTACTTGCCATCAAAAAGCTGGATGTTCAAATTTTTTGGGGCTCATGTACACAGAAACTAAGGATAAACCCTACCACATCCCTATTCCGAAAGGTTAAAGCTCCGTAGTTTGCCCAGCTGCAGATCGAAACTCCAAACTTCAATCCTAAACTTTCGAAACCCTAACGTAGAGGTCGTGCGAATGCTTGGTAATAGTTAGATCGTTAGTATGCCCGTATGGTCCATATCATACTATAAGATGCCCACCCCCCTCAACACCATTATTCTAATTGTTAAGGCCTTTTCTGAATTACACAGTTGCAGATCCAAGGAACGGCGCTCCCACTCGCAGCCCACATGGCGTGCGCACCGCGGCCGACGGTCCAGTCTCTTCCAAGGAAGCACTGAGGCAATCGGGAACGGTCTTAACTTAACCTTGAACTTAGCAGCTCAGTATATAACCTTTAACATCCTTTAATTTTTTGGGTATTGATACCCTCACCTTAAATGGAACGTTAACCCTGTTTGAGCGGCTAGCGTACTCAGCCCCCACGTCAAAGTCACCAAAATCAACCGCACAAATCTTACCCTATGCCCAAAGGGCTGTTGTCTTGCACACAAGAGATTCCATGATGCAGTCATCAATCCTTTCGATTAGATGTTTACCCTACACCCTAAGCCCAAACCACGAATGGGGGTTGTGGGCCCCAGGATTTAGGATTTGGGACTTCGGCTCTTCGGAGCCAGGTTTTGAGTTTTCTGTCCACACCAATCCTGGTCGTTTAGGGTTTAGGGTGTAGGGTTTAAGGGTTTTGGGCTTAGGGGTTTAGGGGTTAGGGTTCTTGCGAAACGTTGAAAAGAAGTTCAAGCCCTCTATATATACACACATATGCGTAGTGTGTTTAATGTATACAGATTTATACATGCATATACATCTGTGTATATATATATATATATAACTACGAGGCCCTAAACACAACACAGCCCGAATCATTTCCGGCTTCTGGACGAGGCTTTTGCAAGATGGCAACGAGCGATTCGCCATTGGCGCTCCGCTGGTGCCGCTCTTTTCCTTGTTTTGTACTAGTCTTGTACTATTAGTTCAACTATCGGTGTTTAGGGTTGAAGATTTAGGGATAATGACATTGAGTTGCTGTTGGGGTTGACATGCGTTTTCATTGTCATTAGCACTATTACTACTGTTTGCGGTCTGGCGTTAATGCTATGCTTGACTATCATTATACATGTAGGGTCCGCAACATTCAAAGGATGCTCTGTAAGTGTTCCAACCTACACCCGCGAATTCGAAATTAGATCCTCTCGAACTTAAACCCCAAACCCTGCGTGCTCAACGGCAGAATTCAAAACGCTAAGCCTTAACGGCCCGAAGTGACCCCAAGTGCGTTTTTTTTTTTTGCCAAAAACAGTCCAAGCCTTATATGCCCATAAAGCCCTACACACAAAACCCTAACCCCCAAACCCCAAACCCAAAACCCCAAACCCGAAACCCGAAACTCTAAACCCTAAACCCTAAACCCTAAACCAAATGGGTCCCTGGACATGGCGAGAAATCCTTCCTCTGCGGGAGGCTCGCAACGCCACAGCGAGCATGCGCGAAGCCCTGATAAACAAGGGCCAGGTGCACCTCTCAGCTGTGGGATAAGGAGTTCATGGCATGGGTCTACCTGGACCCAAAAGTGTCTTCCTTTTTAAGACTTATATAAGGAAATCTAGCTTCTTTTTTAGGACTTATATAAGGAAGTCTAGGCTCCATACTTAGAGGTTGAGGTTACAGCCTTGTTCCCAATGCCAGTCACCGCACACCGCGGTGTTGGGCTCTGCGGACTCGCGGGTGCCCCTGGCTGCTCTGCTGCAGACATCGATTTTTCAGGAAAGACACACATAAGTTTTAATTAGGAGGTTTAGAGTTGAGGGTATGCTGGCTTAGGCTTTCGGGTTTGCGGAAATTTAGAGCAGTGTTTTAGAGTAGGTTGGTGAAGGGTATTGGGGTTGTGGAGTCGGGTGGGAGGGAGAGGTCGATGCGTAGAAACCGACCGACATGCCGACATGTAGCTATAGCCATGCAGATAGATGGAAAGATCGAGACAGGTAGCTAGACAAGCTCTTAAATTTGTTTGGGAGACCCTGTATAGTTACAGACCCATATATATATATATATGTATATATGGTTATATATGTATACATATATATATATATATATTTTTTTTTACATACTCCCAAACCTTAGTCGATTTACCAAGGTCCCCACATTCTGATGTGGACGCCCGTCATCCCGCAGAGTATCCCGATAATAGTATATGCCTCAGAGCCTAGCAGGAGTGCCCAAATTCTAAACCCAAATCACTTACATGTCACTTTGACTTAGGTCTTTGTCATAGTTGGGTAGCATTTTACATTTTTAAGGGTACTTAAACCCAATAAGGAATATAAATTAAAATTTTTAATACTACCCCAACCATGAACTAGAGGAGACCATCTTCGATGCCATGCCGGGAGACCTCTTCGTGCTCCGCACCATGGGAAACACTTGCACGCACGCAGAGGCCCGAGAGAGAAGAATTCGTGTTCAGACGGGTTTTGGGTTTAGGGTTTAGGGTGTCGGGTTCAGGGCTTGGGTCTTCGGGTGTGGAGACTCCTATATTTAGGGTTTAGGGTGTAGGGTTTTGGGGTGGGTTGTCAAGACGAAGAATCAGAAGAGCCAGGCCGACAAGCCCATGAAGGTCAAGAGATCCTGATAACCCCAAAACCCAAAACCCGCAAAAACCCTCAAACCCCTATATACCTTAACTCTAAGCCCTCGAGCAGCAGCCCGCAAGCCGACGTCGACGCTTTTTTCGTTGCACAGCCTGACTGACACCCTGAAACCTTAACCCCTCAACCCCAAAACTTTAGACCCTCAATCCCAAAACTTAACCCTCAACCCCGAAACCGTAAACCCTCAACCCCAGAACCTTAAACCCTCAACATGTAAAGCCTCAACCCCAAAACCCAAAACACGAAACTCAAAACCCAAAACCCTCAACCGCAAAACCCAAAACCCTCAACCCCAAAACCCCAAACCCGAAACTCTGGCCCCCACCCGAAACCCCAACCCCCAAATCTACCACCCTGCAACTCAGAGTTCCACCGCACCATGAAGCTGAAACCATAAATCCTAGACTATTTAGGGCTTAGGGTTTAGGGTTTAGGGCTTAGGGTTTAGGGTTTCGGGTTTAGGGCTTAGGGCTTAGGGCTTAGGGTTTAGGGTTTAGGGCTTAGGGTCTAGGGTTCAGGGATCTAGGGTTTGGGGTTTAGAGTTTAGGGTTTAGGCTTGCAGACCCTTAGCCCTACCCCCTACCCGACAAAACCTACCCGTTTAGGGTTCCCTGTTTTCGATATCCGTACTGGAAAAGGGTACTTTGTCATAGTTGGGTAACATTTTACATTTTTAAAGGTACTTAAACCCAATAAGGAAAATAGATTTAAATTGTTAATACTACCCCAACCATGAACTAGTTATTGGGATTCAGGTCGAACCTTTAAGCCAACCCAGAAAAGGAATTACCCTGGAGACTGGAGGGAGCCCCGAAAAGCCCTCCCCTAAGCCAATGCCCTATAGACTCTTAACCCAAACCCCTCTAAACCCTCTATAAACCGAAGCCCTAAACTCCTTAAGCCCTCCAAACCCTATTAACCCTAAACCCTATAAGCCCAACGACCCTAAACTTCACAAGCCCTAAACCTTCTAAAAACCATATATATATATATACACCCAAATAGATGAATAAATAAGTAAACAAAAATATATATATATATATATATATATACATATATAAACCCCCATAAGCCCTCAGCTTCTGTAGGGGAGCATGGTCGGCAGCCTTGAGTTTTGCGCCTCAAAGCTCGGCACGAAGTTGTTCTCCGGGCTGCAAAAAAGAAGGTCTCGAGATCTTAGGGCTTCGCGACTCAGGGGCTCTAGATCTTTAGGGGCTTTAGGGTTTAGGGAGGGTTTAGGGTTTGGGGTTTAGGGTTTTGGGCTTAGGGTTTAGGGATCTTATGGCTTCTGGATTTAGGGGTTTCTAGGGCTTTGCGGTTTAAGGCTTTAGGGTTTAGGGCTTTAGCGGTTTTTTGGATGTTTTAGGGTTTACGGGTTTAGGGTATAGAGGCCTTAATGAGGGCTTCAAAGGACCTTCAGAATCGGAACAAAGAATAGAGCTCCTTTTATTTAGTGAATGGTTCCTAGTCCAAGGGTTTGATGCAAGGGTTGCTATCAGAGCTTCGTATAGAGACCTGAATAATTATAATAGGGTTTTTGCATATATTTTAGAACAAGACTAGCTATAAAAAGGAACCCGAAAGGTGGTATTGGTAATTCTTTATTCTTCTACAGTATGGCTTTAGGGCTGTGGGGTCTAGAGCTTTCAGGCCTTCGGGTTTAGGGGGGTTGTGGGGTCTATTTTTGAACAGGATGTTGCAATCGCTCGGGTCATAATCACATAGGGGCTTAAAGAACTACCAATACTTTTTTGGGTGTCCTTGTTATAAGTCTATACTACCGTGGGTCGGGTTTCCAGGGCTTGTATCGGGTTCAATACTCGTTTAGCAGGTTAGCAGCTTGTCAAGGAGTTGGGCGTCCTTACTCCAAAGAGTTATGTAGTAAAACCCCAGGGCTCAGGGTTTGGGGTTTAGGGCTTAGGGTTTAAAGGGGATTAGGGGTTTAGGGTTCGAGGGTTCAGGTCTTTAGCGGCTTTTGGATGTTTGAAGGGTTTAGGCTTAGGGCCGCTTCGCCCTAAAACCATTATAACCTAAACCCTAAACCCTAAACCCTAAACCCTAAACCCTAAACCTACAAAGCCCCAGAAAGCGCCTTAGCCGTAACACCCTCTGCCCCCTGCGCCTGCTATTCTACAGCCCCCAAGGCCTTCAACCTTGGAGCCCTGAATCCGAAGTTTAGGGTTTATGGTTTAGGTTTAGGGTTTAGGGTTTAGGGCTTAGGGTTCAAGGTTGACCAACGCCAGATACCCCTCATGTATATAAGACTTTCAGAAGCATCAGCAAGGTTCGACAAGACGATCTAAGTGATGGTATGCAGAGTAGTTTCAACATGAACTGTGAGCGCAGCAGCGACAGCGCAGATTGTTGCAGCAAGACTACGGCGAATAATCAGAAGGTTTGAAAAGCAGAAGACGAGGAGACGGAGACAACTTGTGGAGATGCCCGATTCAGCGCCGTATAGAACGTTCGGTGGGTATATACTGATCTGAACCCTACCTTAAGAACCCCAAACCCACTTTTTTGTAGGTTCTTATTAATTATAAACCCGAATATGGGATTTATAGGGGCCCTACAAAAAGGTAGGTTTTGGGTTCTTAAGGTATACTGTAAGCTTCCTCCCAGGATACTGGTTTTGGGGCACACGCAATGCGGTGCCCTAACTGGAGCGGTTCACACCCATCTGAGCCAGAAGGAGCCGGACATCATCTGCTTCAGAGCATTTTGCCTAGGGAGTTTCAGAGCTTGGGGTTCTAGGGTTTAGGGGTTTAGGGGTTTAGGGTTTAAGGTTTAGGGTTTGGGTTCGGAGCAGGTGGATGACTTCAGCGTCTATGATGTACCCTGTGAGGGCTACTGCACAGGTTTTCGGAAGTAAGTATCACTCGATCACTGCTGTCCTAAATCCAAGAGCACTCTGGACCCTGTAGAAGCACCGAGAAAGTATCACAAAGCTCTTTGAACGCCTTGTAGAAACCCTTGCGTGTTGAGTACTTTGGGCACTTCGGGTTTGGTTATGAAGATGAACCGGCTTCTGGGATGAAGATGTGTTGAATTTAGGGCCAATGGTTTAGGGGTTTAGGGTTCAGGGTTTAGGGTTGAAGATGTGTTGAATTTAGGGCCAATGGTTTTAACAATGTGGCTGGGGCGGATTAGAGCTCCAGTGACCATGAAGGGCTTACCCTAAACCCCAAGCCCTACACCCTATTACGACACCCATGCGAACGGGTTCGTGGGGAACCTGGTGCAAGTGGGTTGCACTTTCTTCCAGGTAAGTCCGTCCTTGGGCCATGCACCCGCCCCACCCCCTCCTCTCCTCAAAACCCTAAACACTGAACCCCTAACCCTATAAATCCCTAAACCCCAAGCCCGAACCCCAAAACCCCTAAACCCTACTTGGAGGTTCATGGGTACTTATAAGTGGGGTTATAAGTAAGGTAACTATAGTTATAACCCATATTAGGGGACTTATAACCTTACTTATAACTACCCATGAACCTCCAAGTAGTCCCCCTTCTGAGGAGACGCCACGGACGGGGAATCCGCCCAGAAGCGCTCTGGCGGGGCTTTTGCAGGCCTGGGGCTTTTGCGGCGGGTGGTTTTCGGTTTGGTTGTTGGGCTTAGGGTTTAGAGTTTAGGGTTTAGGGTTTAGGGTTTAGGGCTGAGGGCGTATAAGGATTTAGGGGAGAGAGAGGCGTGCTAAACGGCCCCACAAAGTGATGCTTGTAAGGTTGGAGGGTCTTGAGGCGAAGCTGGCTATGGGCCGTTACACATAATAGATACAATATATATATATATATATGTGTGTGTATCTATGTATGTATGCATGTGTGTACGTTTGTATGTATGCATGTATGTATATGTATGTCCTGAAGATGTGCATGACTTTTTGTTGGGGGGAGGGTTGGCAGCATCGGTGGTGAAGGAGTTCCATGGCCCTGCTCCCCATAACTTGGAGGCTGCTAGGGTTTGGGGTTTAGGGTTTAGAGTTTAGGGTTTAGGGTTTAGCGTTTAGGGTAGTGACTTATAGTACAGTTGGCTATATGTAGGGTTACATATGGTTTAGGCTTACTGTTGCTAACTCAGTGATACTATTCCTCAAGGGCTCCTTATTCATGTACTTTCTACCACCAGTTTAGTTGTGCAGGACGAGGGGGCCATCGGCGTAACCCCTGAAAATCACTCGATATCTTTCGCGGATGCAGCCTGACAACTGAAAGCAGGAGCTGTCTGGCGTGGCGCAGCAGGCGGGTGAGGGCCGGGTTCGCTTCAGAGCTTGCGAACCCCAGTTCCAGGCCCTGAAACCGTGAACCTTAAGTGAAACCCATCCGCACCTTGCAATCGGGTGTGTGTGCTTGTTGGAAGCTGTTTCGGATCCTGCTTGTATGAGGTAGCAGGCGAGAAATTTCCGCAGCCCAGAGGCTACATAGATAGTAGGGAGTTTGGGGTTTGGGCACCAGGCACTCCCCTAAACCCTAAATCCTAAACCCTAAACCCTAACTCTACAGGGTTAAAGCTGCAATCGCTTAAAACTGAAGCCAGGACACCTGAAATATGCCGCTGCCATGCGCCCCCCCCCCCTCCCCTCCTCCGTAAACCCTAAGCTCCCAAGCCGAAACTGTAAATGATATATGATATAGGAGCCTGGATAAATACCTATACTATTTTGGGGGTTTCCTAATCATAGTTGTAGTATAATATACCCTAATGTAGGGGCCTTATTAATTACCTATACTATGTTGGGGGTTCCTTTTTTATATTTATAGTTTTTCTATGCCATCAAAACGCTATTCTAATTATGGAGACCCCTAATTTAAACCCTGACTTTTCTGAACCCTAAACCCTAAACCCTAAACCCTAAACCCTAAACCCTAAACCCTAAACCCTAAACCCTTTTCTGAGGTGGAAGAGGCCTTGGGCCCCCAGGCTGACGTGCAGATCTTCGTGGACCATGCGATCAAAGCCGATGGGATTTGGGGCTTAGGGGTTAGGGTTTAGGGTTTAGGGTTTAGGGTTTAGGGTTTTGGGGCTTAGGGGTTAGGGGGTTTAGGGGGCTTAGGGGTTATATCGGGTTGGGGGTTTCGGGGTTTACGGTTTAGGGTTTCGGGGTTTAGGGGTTTAGGACTTAGGAATCCCTCGATCATTTTTGATGTATGGCACAGTGCCCATGTACCCTCTTACTTGAGGTTTCCTTCTTAAAGCTAAATACCGTAACAGGAACATCGGCACCCTTGCTCTTGAGACGTTAGGCTTAAGGGGTTTAGGGAGGCAGGGGTTTAGGGGTTTAGTGTTGAGGTTTTCAGTGGTTTAGGCTTCAATCGGGTTTAGACATTAGACTATTAGAGCTGTTTCATGTGTCATACTATTGTTTAGAGTGTGGGATTCCTTCCAACATCTATATCACCAGCACCCGGAAGCCCTATTCCAACCATTCAGTGTGCACTATACCGATTTGGAACCTCCATAGCACGTAAATTACGAGCCAAAGACATCACTCAACACACAAGCTCCTGAACTCTTGGTGGTAAAATCCTTCTACGGGGTGCACCTGTCATTACGCAATAGAAGCCTAGCCCCGATGCTCCCGCCATTTCCAAGGTGAACGTCTTCCATTCGATCGACTTCCTTCTGAGGTGTTGAAGCATGATTACGTTGAGTGTTCTGAGGTTTAGGGTCATGTTTTGGGGGGGGGGGGGTTCACATGTTTTTGGGCTGAGGGTGCTCTTGAATATTTCGGGTGCATTACTTGTGTGACCTTACGTCTTTCATCAGATAGCTTTTGGTGAGGAGGGGGGGCAAGGGAGTGCTCGCAGCCCAGTTTCCTCATGCCCATATTCCATGAAGCCGCCCTCGGAAACCAATCAACATCGTAGCAGCAAAAGAGCCTTAAGCCCCAAACCCTAGACGTAGAAAATCCCCCCTAAACCCCAAACTCTAAACCCCTAAGCCCCAAACCCTAGAAGTAGAAAGCCCCCCTAAACCCTAAACCCTAAACCCAAAGCCGACGCGACTTCGCCCGGAGGTTCAGCCGACCCCTTAGAGACCTGGTGATTGCAGGGGAGCTGGAGATCCATGGTGGCCACTTGGAGATCACATGATCGCACATAGTAGGAACCTTAGGGTTTAGGGTTTAGGGATTTAGGATTTAGGGTTTAGGGTTTAGGGGTTTACGGTTTAGTGACGATTTTGGGGGTTTGTAGCCTGTTTGAAAGCCAGCCTAAACCCTAAACCCAGGTCTCACATAAACAAAGGCATACCAAGCCTCGCACTTTACAGCCTAATTAAGCCGTTGCCTCTGCTGCACGCTCTGAGCCCTAAACGAGGAGCTCTTGAAACTACTTCAGGCAAGGCCAGGAAGGCTTTGTAGGGCTTACTAAGTTTATAGTTTGCAGAACCTCATATGACGTCCAGGATATCCTTAGCCCCAAAGCCCCCTAGTCCTAAGTCCTAAGCCTCAAGAAGGACGTAAGGCGGCTACCTTTAAAGGGCCGCATATCACCCCGCAGACGGGTAGGTTAGGAACCTTACTTTTGTTTGTGTTTCGGCACCTTCCCAGTCGTTAGCAGGGTATGGGTTTAGGGTTTAGGGTTGGGTACGTAACCTTCGACTTTCTGGCCAATATAGTCCCACAATGTCCTACCATATTTCAACCCTTAAACCCTAAGCCCTCAGAACTAGGCCCTAAACCCTAACGTAGCAAACCCTACGGCCCTTAGGCTTAGGCCTTTTGTTGAGAACTGAGGGGTCTGGCCCTACACCCGATAGAGACTAAACTCTACACCGTAAGCCAGATCACTCTATACCCTAAACTCTAAACCCTAAACCCTGAACCCTAAACCCTAAACCCTAAACTAATTTAGGGTTTAGGGTTTAGGGTCTGGGTCGAGGCATCTACCAGCTCGAAACCGGTCGAGTGCAGTTCATGGGTCCGTCGCCGAAGCAAGCAGAGCTCTTGGCTTCCGCCACTTGGCTTCAACTTTCGGGAGTGAGGGTTATAGAGTTTAGGGTTTAGGGTTTAGAGGGTTATAGAGTTTAGGATTTAGGGACTAGGGTTTAGGGTTTAGGGTTGAGAGGCGTTAAGAGCCTAGGTTTTTGGGCTTCTGGATGTGCTTGGGGTTTTCGGGGCAGTGTGACTTCGGATCAGTTTGAGTCGCGGTTATGGGTCGAACCTTTTCATCATGTAGACCCCAAATGAAGCAAACTCCTTTCCCTTAATAAGGATAAGGATGTTTAATGGGATGACAAAAGCCGCCAATCATGCGCCGCTTTTCAGCACTCAGCCCTAAAGGACTAACAGAGTCTACTGAGGAACCCCAAACAAGTCCAACCCCATGTTACACAAGGGCATCCTATGGATGAAATCTCAAACCAAACCAAAGGTTTGGGGTTGCCTTAAACCCTAAACCCTAAACCCAGGGTTCAAGGCCTTACGTTTCAGGGTTACCATTGCCAGGAAGCCTATAGCCCAAAGCATGGTCCCTACACATCCTAGAAACCCTGAACCTTCACGCGTAAACACATCCACCCTGAACCCGTATAAAGGCCTGGAAGTTACAGCTTAGATCATTTTTAATCGCTACGGTCCTTGTAGTTAACTGTACAAACTCTAGAGTACCATCTCCGAGGAAGCTGCTACCTATATAGAAGAAAAGCAAATAACAATGAACAGTACAAAGCAGAAGGGTGTACTTGGAGGTTCATGGGTAGCTATAAGTAAGGTTATGAGTCCCCTAATATAGGTTATAGCTATAGAGTTACCCTGCTTATAAACCCATTTCTGGCTATCCATGAACCTCCAAGTAGGGCCCTACGGCTCCAAAGCTCTAGAACCCTCAAACCCTAAAGCCCAAAGCCCTAAACCCTAGACAATAAACCCTAAACTCCCAAACCCTCAAACCCTAAACCCTAAACCCTTAAACCCTAAACACTAAACCAAGTAGAGTTTACGAAAACCCGGAAGTTTCGAAGGACGTCACGCTGCCACCCTCGATGCTGTCGCTCCCGATCCGCACTGCCCTGGATGGCCCCACCAAGGCGGATCAGGCGCGGTTTTGGGCGTTTAGGGTTTAGGGTGTGGGTTTAAGGCTTAGGGTTTAGGGTTTTCGTGCCAACTGCTTGCTGCAGCAGTTCCCCCCGGTGTGAATCCCAAACCCTACTGCTTTAAGCTAAGGGTCATACCTTAAAGCTATGAGGTTCTAGCACCCCACTATTTCTGGTGCTTGGGGCTGCAGGCCTTAAACAACAGCCTACATATCAAGCCTGCTGAACCCCAACGTCCTGCTGGTCGCCATCTGACGTCCCTAACTGGCAGGGAAGTTCTTGAAATTGAGGCTTTGACAAGAGATGCTGTAAGTAATTAAGGTAGGAGCCTTAATAATTAGACTAGGGTTCGTGGTTATATTATACGATAATTAAACCCTAAACCCTCTAAACCATAAACCCTATAATTCATACTAAGGAACCTCCAAAATAGTATCGGTAATGATTAAGGCCCCTATGTTAAGTAGCACGGTTGCCTTGCAGTCCTTTTTTGCCCGTATATTGGTCCCGAAACCTTAAGCCTTAAACTAACAATACCCACCCTGGTCCCGAAACCCTAAACCGCTGAGATCCCTGAAACTTCCTGTTTCAGGAACCCTTACAGATCCCTGAGAGAAGGCTTGGAAGAAGCACTAAAGCCTAAGCCCTTTACTCCTTAAGCCCTTAAATCCTTAAGCCCTAAACCCTCCTATACCGTAAACCCCAAAGCCCTAAACCCTAAACTCCAAAACCCTAAACCCTAAACCCATAAACCTTAAACCCTTCAAACCTAAACCCCTAAACCCGTAAACCCTAAATCCTTAAGCCCTGAACTCCTAACCCTTAAACCCCTAAACCCGTAAACCCTGAACTCCTAACCCTTAAACCCCTAAACCCCTAAATCCCTAAACCCCTGGAGCCGAAAAAAGACCTGAAGCCCTGGAAGAGGCGCTGAGGCTGCTCCGTGAGGGCAACCAGCGCTTCGCCGTCGGTGCGCCCATCTCGGGAAAGTTGTGCCTAGGCGGTTCAGGGCTTTCGGGGGTTCTAGCGCTTTAGGGCTTCAGGGTTTAGGGTTTAAGGCGGTTTAGGGTTTAGGGGTTGAGGGTTGAAGGCGGTTTACGCTTTGGGGTCTAGGCGCTGACTGCGAGGTCTTTTGAGTTTTTTTGCATTGTTTTTCGAGTATAGTAGAAAAACCGTCTTCACAAGTAGCAAAGCTCATTTTGAGAGTGCTTTGGTACAGGTTTAATTCGAAGCAAAGCTACAAAACTTAAACGGACCGACTCTTTCTAGGTTCTTAATTATGAACCCTCATAATATGGGATTTATAGGGCCCCGACGAACAAGGTAGGTTTTGTCGGGTCCAGGTATGCTTTGAAAGTCCTGCCAAGTCTAGGACATTTTCAGTTGGGTAGTTACCGTTATAGGAGTATAGAAGGTCTATATACCTTATGGAAGCCTTACAGAAGCCCTATATACCCTAAACTCTCCACCTGACCCTAAACCCTAAACCCTAAACCTTAAACCGGAAGCCTTATAGAATCCCTATATACCCTAAACTCCCCACCTGTAGTTTCCTTTATCCAAGGAGCTCCCAGATGCGCAAGGCCCTGGTGATCCTTGGACTGGCTCTAGGGTTTTAGGGTTACGAAGTTTAGGGTTTAGGGTGACAGGGTTTAGGGTTACAGAGTTTAGGGTTACAGAGTTTAGGGTTTCAGAGTTTAGGGTTACAGAGTTTAGGGTTTAGGGTGACAGGGTTTAGGGTTTTAGGGTTACAGAGTTTAGGAGTCCAAAATTGGCTTCAGTGCTACATTTTTTGAGGGTTTAGGGCCTTTGGGGAGAGTCTTTGGTTTCAGGGTGTTGGGTGGGTTCTGCTGTCTGGTGTCAGCTGCGCCCCGTGTGCGCACATACATGTGGATGCCAGGACCCGCAATAAAGGGGCCTTAATTCATAATTGCCTACACTAGTTTGGGGGTTCCTTAGGGGCTAAGTGTGAGGGCGAGCATCCCGGTGCTTCAGTGCGTATCCCCCAAAAAGGGTATTGAAAGTCTACCTCTATCCTGCTTTCTACGTCCCAACCCTAAACCCTAAACCCTGAGCCTCCAAAGGTAGTCTTTTGTTCTTTCCGTGTCTGAGGTTGTTTAGCGCATCTTTTCACCAACCCGGTTCTGCTGTAGAAGGGCTGCTTGTGCTGTCCCAAAGGGCCCAAAGAGTCAAAGGTTGCTATACCGGCCTTAGTAACCTTAGTAGTTCGAAGTTCGAATAGGGTTTTGGGGTATATTCTCTTATAGGGAGCCCCCCCAAAACAGTAAGGGTCCGAAAGGTGTCGTTATGGGGGGCATAGTTTCCCATATCATAATGACTCCTAAGCTAGAAGCCCAAACTTCGACTGTATAGGTACTTACGACCCTTTGGGTGTTGAGCTATCGGCTTTGGGTTCAGGTTCTCTGGCGGTACTCCTCCTACTTCTTGTGCTTCCAGTTTCTGCCGTTTCTTCTTCTTAAACTTGAACCCCGAAGCACACGGTAAAGCTCCAATGCCCTCAAACTTGAAAGCGCAACCGTGAAATCTTACTAAACCCGAGAACCCTAAACCCTATTCCCTGAACCCTAAACGTGGGCTTTGGAGTACCATACTTTAATACTTGTTTTTGGGACCTGTTCCTTAAAGGAACCATTACGAAATAAAAGGCTATACTTTTTTTCTCCCTGGTTACTTCAAAGCCCAGAAACCCCCTGCAAAAGACTTTACGAGGAGAGAAGGGCAAGCTCCTCACTCGGCGATTTTGGGCCCGGCAGATTCGCTGGCGCCTTTAGAATCCCAAGTGGCACTCCGAGGGGAGGTGAGGGGAGTTCTAGGGTTCTACTAGGGTTTAGGGTTTAGGGTTTAGGGTTTAGGGTTTAGGGTTTATGTAGGATCTAGGGGAGTTGAGGGGTTCTACTAGGGTTTATGTAGGGTCCAGGGGGGCTGAGGGGAGTTCTAGGGTTTAGGGTCCAGGGGGGTCAGGTTTTGGGGTTGAGGGGTTTTAGGGTTCAGGTTGTTTCATGGGGCGATAAGGGGCCGGGTACTCCCCTTAAATCCTCAACGGAAAAGTGTAAGAATCAGAACCCCTAGACCCCCCCCCCCCCCCCCCCNNCCCCTAAACCCTAAACCCCCTGCCATCCCCCAAGTTTGCGCCCCCTATTTTAAACATCCTAAGCGGTGAAACCTCCCCAAACCAAAGGCGGTTTAGGGTTTAGGTTGCAGAGATAGGGCAGTAGTGCCCATTATCTATAGGGGCCACTGCGGGATCTAGTCATTTGGGTGCCTTCATAGGCAGAATCTCTAAGATTTTGATCGGGCTCGGGGGGTGTATTCTGGTATAGCTATGTAGAGACATAGTATTTTGCTAGGTATACTAGCACTACGTAGTTATTCCGACCCCCCTGTATATGAACCACTCTTAGGTCGCGAGAGCCCAAGCAAAAGACGGGTCGAAGCAATCGCCTCTGAACTGGTTTAGGGGGAAGGGTTACCTTAAAAAGAGAGCGAAGGATTCTGGGTATAGGGTTCAAGGGCTTGCAGGATCTGGGAGGTTTAGGGTTACGACGACGACGACTACTTCCACTT
>CAJNDV010015158.1:0-19661 GCA_905221635.1 Symbiodinium sp. CCMP2456 | reverse complement strand
AAGCTACAGTTATCGCTAACTTGCCAATACTGTCGGATTTCGGATTCGAGCGCCCCCGTGTGCGCAAAGGGTGATCTACATCCCTTCAATGTAATATGCTGTCTGTTTCAAGTCGTTGCGAGCACAGCGGCACTGAGCAACAAACAGTGCCACAGCCCTCCGGCAAAGGACAATGCATTCACCACTTGTTTCGTGCCGATGTCGAAGCTTAACGTTTTCCATGCGGAAAGCCCCTTACAATGTACAACAACGGAAGATTCACTTTTTTTATCAAACAAGAACATCACAAGTCTGGAAGTTATGCCGCCTTACACACTATACCGTTAGATAGTTTTTGGGCGGTCTCGAGGTGGGCTCGTGTAGCTGTGCGACTTCCACGACCCCCTGGCTCGAATCGCGTCCTTTCAACTGCAACGCCTAAACCCAAAACCTGAAAATCCTGAACCTTATCAGCCCTAGTAAGCTTCAAGACCTGTGCCATAAATCCTACGCATGGCATTTCTTCAGACCTGGAATGCGCCGTGTGGGAGCACCTGGCGCTTCTTTCGGACGTTGGAATCTGTTTATGGGGTGTTTCTTATGAGGCGCCGGAGGTCTGAGAAGAGTTTATGCTTCCATCCCAGGGTAGTACATTGACAGGAAGTACACCATACTTGTCAGGGTCGTTTGATCAACTTGGTACATAGCGAGACTCAGTGGCGTCACCACCGGTTCAAGCATCTGCGCAGGCAGGAAACAGGCATGTACCATGCGCGATCCTCGTGACAGTTGCCGTTTTGGGAGCCTTCCCTCCAGGTCGACCCCCCTTTGCCATGTGCATGCGTTGCGCAATGTGTGTTGAAATTGTGTAATTAAACGAGAGGTGGTTGCAGATCGGGTGAAGGTTCAAAATCTTTCAAATTTTGTTTGGGGCCCATTGTATGTATTGTTGCGAGTTGCGACGTGCATGCACCGTCAGGCTAAGCTTTCGCATAACATCCGTCACACACTGTGCCATGCACACTGTATCCTGTGCCTTTCCCCAGAGGTTTACCTTATTGCCTTCCCAGCCAAGTAATCGTGGCGGTTTGATTGCCAACGACGCCCCAAGCTGCCTTGAGTCCCCATGCATCAGGCATATCTCTTCAAGAACCAAGAGTTGTCTGTCGTGTCCCCATAAAGCTTTAAGCGGGGTTTCCGGCGTCGCTTTCCATGGCCTGGATGTGTCAACAGATGTCGCGCGCTACCTGGTTGTTACCTGGTGTCTGCTGGCCTTTCGTGTTCCTGTTTTACATTCATTCAGTGTGTCCTACAGTCTGTTGCGCACCTAATGTTGCAGTATCACTGCTCATACCGAAGTTACTGCAACATTAGTGCCAACACTGCTGTCGCCGCATGGTAGTTAAAATATGAAAGCTTTTCGGGCACCCCATCACGGGACATTCAGCCCCGAAACCATCAGATCACTGGAGATCAAGACACCTAGGAATCCGGCGCGGTTCGTGGAGGAACCTTACGACTTTTATTTGTTTCTATGTCTAACAGCTTTCATCCCGCATCGCTCCCTTTGGGAACTAAGCCATCTATTCTGAGAAGGTCGTCGGAATCTTTCAAAGGTTAGACTACGCCGCGGGCCGTCATGTTTGCTTTCCACACCACAACCCCGAAACCTCATTCCATAAGCTCTCAAGCCGCTTTTGAATCGTACTCGGTAATTTCCGACACCCAAATCCTGCACAGGATTTCGCGATCGAATGTCCATTTATGCCCCCACAAATTTGTGAATTTGCAATACGAAACTCTTTATGGCTTGAGCGAGGGGCTGCTTGAGCGCATGTCGCTGGAGGGATTGTTGTTCCAACACTGTTCTGGAACAACATTGTTCTCCTGCCAACATGTGCCAAAAATCAGGTGTCGGCTGTCGCTGTTTGTTGAATCCAAAAAACTCTATAAACCAGCCATGGGAGATGCCCTTCCGGGGAAACCAGAAATCCAAGAATCTCCAAGAACTTCTTGCAAAAACAGTAGGAACCGACAATGGTTTACGGTATATGCCTCACTGTAACGGGTTCTGCAGTCTCTGAGAACCTTAAACCGCTAGCCCTCAAAGCATCTTAAGCCGTAAACCGTAAACCCTGAAATTTGAACCCCCGTTGAACCCTGAACCCGCAACCTGGAACCCAAACCAAAACCTAAACCCTCTGGGATGGCGCAGGTGTTTCTCCAGTCGAGCTGCAGATCGGCAGTGAAGACGAAGGTCCGGATCTTTCAATAAGGGGTCTAGACGTGCTTTCGGGTTCCTTTAAAGGTTCTATTGGGTTGTGTAAAGGTTTGGGGTTTAGGGGTTTTGTGGGTTTTGGGGTTAGCAGAGTAGGATTTAGGGTTAGGGTTTAGCTTGAGGGGAGGAGGATGCTTGTTTCAGGGGATTTGGGGCTGGTGGACTAGTATAGAAAAGAACAGATCATGGGGACCGTCCGGTGTAACTAGGGTTTGACGTTTTGAGTTTAGAGTCGTGTGACTTCGGATTCGCAGAGGTTCGTAGTGGGATTGCTTTAGGAGCTTGTTCTCTTGCGCCTAAAGCTTTTGCAAGCCCTGAACCATAAAACTCACGCGTAAACCGTGTGAAAACCCAAACTTCCAAGGAACCTCATGATAAGTCCGCAAGAACCCCAGCAGATCTGGCAGGGTTGAGGGTGCAGGGCCGTTTAAAAAGTTTAAGCGTTTAAGCCCCTAAACCCTAAACCCCAAAACCCTGAAGCCCTAAAACCCTAAAGCCCTAAACCCTAAAACCCTAAACCCCAAATTGAACCCCTTCTAAACCCGCAGATACCCTCAAACCTCCATCCTGGATTTTAAAAAACTAAAGCCCTAGCAGGCTCAACCCATAAGGGGTTCCCTGAAAGGCTCCAGTTAATACAGGGGCCAAAATAATTACCAATACCATTTTGGGGGGTTCCTTATTATAAGTAAGCGTATAATATACACCAAAACCCTATTCCAATGATTAAGGCCCTCACATTAATGGTTGTAGGCTTTGGGTTTAGAGGGTTCTCCTGAAGGTTCTACAAGGCTTTCGGGGGTTCCTTTGAGGGCTCCTTCAAAGCACCGCTTCAAAGCGGCTGCAGGTCAATAAGGCTCTGGACAAGCTGCTGGATGGACTGAGCGTGGTGATCTCGAAGGCAAGGAAGCCCTAAACCCCAAACCCTCATGCGTTTTTTTGGGTTTGGGGTTTCTGCAGAGCTAGAGAGCAAAGGAGTTCCAGACAACGGGTTGTTCTTTTTTCAGTGTGTACTGTAGTGTCCAAGCTTTTTGAGTGCTTGAGGCTTTGGATCGGGGGACTTTGGGGGTACGTACATGCTTGAGGATTTCGGGGTTTTCGCTCCATTCGACCAAAACATTCCTAGCTACGGAGGTCTAGATTCTTGCTACCAGTATCCTCTTATAGTCCTCTCCAGCAATACTACTACGATTCTCTACTTTTCTGGCCCTAGAAGGCAGCTTGAAAGACTACAGTTTCCCAAAACCTAAGCCCTAGACCCTACCTTCTGAACCCAAAACCCCTTTTTTTGTAGGTTCTTCTTATAAACCCTAATAAATATGGGATTGATAGGGACCCTACAAAAAAGTAGGTTTTGGGTTCTTAAGGTAAACCCTAAACCCTAAGCCCTAAAACCTAAACTTGTCAACTCAGCTTTAGAGCCATTGAAGCCACGAACCTAAACTTTCAGTTAGCCTCAATAATTTAGGGGCCTAAAGAATTACCAACACTAGTTTTAGGGGTTCCTTGGTTCCTTATTATAAAGATAGTATAATGGGCCCCAAGACCATATTCTAATCGTTAGGGTCCTGTATGTATAGGGGCCTTAATAATTAGGATAGGGTTTTGGGGGGCTCCTTATTATAATTATAGTAGAAGAGACCCCCAAACCCTATTCTAATTATTGAGGCCCCTACATTACTCTTTGTGCATAGAGGTTCAACGGAGCTACCGTTTAGGGTTTGGGGCTTCAGGGGCTTTGTTCTTGTTTGTGTTTGGCTGTGTTTAGGGTGTCAAACCCTACACCCTCAAACCATAATCCAACCATGAATCAGATGAAGTATCACTCAAGGCTATTACTCCATAGGGCTCATTGAGTAAAGTATGCTGAGGTGTGCACCCACTACTCTACCCTAGACCAGTAAGCCGGACTAGTACAAGGCCCTGAAAATTGTCAAGATTTTTCAGAAGGGCTCCGCAATAAACGATAGTCCCATGTATCCCAAAGTCGTAGTTATTCTATTTCATTAGTAAGGCCCCTATGTCATATAAACTCTTATAGTATCTGCAGTAACCCTTATAGAACACAGGAGCCTACTTGGAGGGTCGGGAGACTTAGTAGGTAGGTAATAAGTAGACTTCTAAGTACCCTAAGAGGAACCCTAATTGTGGTTATAGTACTTAAAAGTCTATAAAATAACCATTTACTAAGTCCCAAGACCCTCCAAGTAGTCTCCCCGATATGATGCATTACGGCTGGTTCCCAACAGCCCCGGCTCCCCGTGTCTTCCTTTCTGTCTTGGTTTAGGGTTTAAGGTTTAGGGTTTAAGGTTTAGGGTTTAGGATTTAGGGGTTTAGGGTTTAGGGTTTAGGGGCTATACCCGACACCCAACGCGCAGCACCTCACGTAAAAAACACGAATCGGAACCTCCTGTGTAAACCCTAAACACGAAACCTAAGCCCCAAATCCGAAATCATAAACTCTAAGCCCCCAAACCCCTAAGCCCTAAACTCTTCGAGAATTATTGTTTCCCTATAGAACTATAGAGCCCTTATAAAGCCCGGTAAAGGAAACCTAACGACGACCAGGCCGCTGAACAGCTGGGATCGGATGCCACGGAGGAGGACATCGCCAGCCATGCGGTGCAGTTGAATGCCGTGGCCTAAGCTTGACTCTCCTAGAGTTTAGGTTTTAGGGGTTCAGGGTTTAGGGGTTCGGGTTTAGGGGTTTAGGGGTTTGGGTTTAGGGGTTAGGGTTTAGAGGTTTAGTGTTTAGGGGGCCTAAGCTTGACTCAGGAGATTGTAGTTTTTTGTTGACTGTAGGGGTTTAGTTTTCGGAGGTTAGGGTCTAGGTGGTTTAGACATTGGGGTTGAGGGAGGGTATAGAGTGCAGAGTTGATGGTGTCAATTAGACTGTTGGGTCCCTTCTTCTTCTTTACTGGCATCGCCTAAAAGATAGTCTTGTACCCTTATCTTGCAACGTAAGTGGCGTCGACGCCAGAGTACTTTGGCGGTGACCGATTTCAGAAGTCAGTCGTGTGGGTGGCTGTATGGTGGGTGCATGTCCCAAAAGGACCTTATCCCCTAAAAGCAGGCCGGATCTTCAAGGGTTTAGGGTTTTGGGTTTGGGGTTTAGAGTTTAGGGTTTAGGGTGCATCACCCTCTCACCCATGTATGTTGGGTGTCTTGGTCCTGCCTCTCAGGGTCAGTGTATCTATACAAATATGTTCATGAAGATGCTGAGCCTCGGAGCGTAAACCACAGCATCCAAAGGTCAGTTAGATCGCGGCCTAAAAAATTAAGAATACTATTTGGGGATTGTTTGGGGGGGGTTCCTTATTATAGTTCTAGTATAATATATACCCCGAAACCCTATTCTACTTCTTAAGGCCCCTACATTACCGACACACATCCCTGAACTCTAAACCCTAAACCCTAATCCCTAAACGAACGGTGCCCTGTTTTCAGTGTAAGCTCCAATAGGAGCGAGCCTTGCTGGGAGAACGATGGGCTACTACACAAAACCCTAAACCCTAAACCCTAAACCCTAAACCCTAATCCCTAAACCATGATCCCTAAACCCTAACCCTGAACTCTGGTCTCAGCCCCGGGCCTGAAGCCTCTGCCAACCATGCCCGCGCTGGCGAGCAAAAAAAAGCCAAGGCATTGAAACACCACCCCTCTAGCCCTGGCCCGAGTTCTTATCAGTAGTGGGGCCGTGTCAGCAAAACGCTCGGGGGTGGAACCACCGGGTGTGATTAGATTCGGCCATGGTCTCTCAGAGCTCTGACTTTCATCATGTCGGATTAGCAGCTCGCGGCAACGTGATGTGCCAACAGATGCTAGATGAGCTGATGCAGAATGAGACATTCAAGCATTGGATAAGCATCGACAAAAGTCCGGGGGATGCTCATGATGAAGGCATTGATGACCTGACTGTTCGAGGAGCTGCCCGAAGTATCATCGATACCTCTAGTCAAGATGTCTACTTGATCGAGCCCAAGGCAGCACGATCCCTTCTCCGTCATGGCACAGAGCAGGCTGCAGCAAAGCTACAACACATGATCAAAGACTTTACAGGCAGTCGCATTGTGTGCATTTTCGCCGCTAGAGATCATTGGGCATTGCTTGATTGTGCAGCAGGAGGCTGCATGTTCGAAGCATGTTATGTTGATGGCATGCAAGACAAAGTCGTTGATGAAGCATTATTCCTTGCAGAAGCCGTGCGCAGAGCATGGAATTGCGAAGACATGCTTTTCTCGCGGCAGCATATGTGCACACAGGCAAACGGCGTGCAGTGTGGAGCATTCGCATTGCTTCATCTTGGTTGGCGTTTAGGCTTGTGGCAGGATTTCACAGAAATTGATGTTCATGCGTGGTATGATGCATTGCGCTGGGGTCCGGAGGAACTGGAGATTGCTGGTGGCATTGTGGGTGCTGATGCCGCGGTTGATTGGTTGGCGAATTTCTTGCCCGCTAAAGGGGTTCAGCCTGACCAAGCTCGGCTGCGAGCGGAGCTTGCAATAAAAACCCTGGGCTTGGAAAACGTTGTGAAAGCAATTCAAGCAAAGAGCCCGTGGCAAGCTTTGAAGGCTTTGGGACAGTCTAAGCCGAAGCCATTCATGTGAGTGAAGTATGAAGAGCTACAACAACACATACACGACATGGCTCAACAAAAGCACGGAGCAGACTTATCCAAGTCTACTCGAACACAAAAGAAGAAGGAGCCGTCACCCTTGGAATCGCTTTGATCCGGCCAAACTCCTTGTAGTTGACGGCAGCTTTAGTTCTGCTGATGGACATGGTGTTGCTCAATTGGCAGCCGAAGAAGTGTGTGCTGGGGCTAGAGGCATCGCTTTCATGACAGTTCAGCAAGTTGAAGGTCTTCTAAAGGGTGCCAAATCAATCAGCATAGAGCCTCTAGCCATCTTGACGGTTGGTGAGTTGCATCAAGACTTGCATGGCTTGCTCCCATGTGCAAATCTTCGGTATCCAGCCATCTATGCGGTCACACAGGAGCCCGTGCTGATTCGAGGCACTCTTGTGCAGCTGGGTGATGTTGAGATTGCCAGGACTCACAAGCAAACTAGCCCCGAAGCCACCGCCAATCCGACAACAGTTGTCAGGATACAGGTCTATCGTGATCAGTGGCCCTTTCCATGGGACCAGTTCGCGGCTGGTCCTGTCAATACTTTGTTGCAACATTGTCCGCTCTTTCGCCTTTGTCGAGGGCAGAAGTGCGGTAAGGATTGTCCGCACTTCCATGCTTCAGTCGATGAGCAAGTTGATGCAGTGTTGCTGGATTTGTGGAGTTGGAGTTGGTTGAAGCGCAGCATTGTCAAGTCAAAGCCTATAGATGCGGAAAGCTTCTCAGTGTATGCCAGAATTCCGGAGTCAGCCACGCTGCCTTTGCAGCGTCTTTCGGGCGCAAACGGCTTGTACATTGAGCCGAGAAGTGCAGATAAGCCAGGCCCAGATCATCGTTTCGCCGTTGTCTGGCTTCAGAATGCTACTTTGCAGGAGGTCCAGTTGAAATGCAAACAGCTTGAGCATGCCATTACCGTTGCGCGTTATGGGAACAGGTATGGAGTCAGATGCCTTGCGAAACATGAAGAGTTGCTTCACAAGACTTTGCTTCCAGATCGGGGTTTCATCAAATGCGAAGTGAAGTCAGTATACGGTCTTGCACCTTTGCCAATAGGGACTCAGCGGTCGAGTCTTCAGGAGACGCTGAAACAATGGAATTGGAATGCGAAACCTTTGCAACCATCCAAAGGGGCCAGGGGTACTGCATGGGAGGTTGGAGCATCATGCGAGCCCCCCGAATTGGTTTTTACGGCAGCTCACGGTGATGTGACTGTCACGAAGAATAAAGAGGTTGTCAAGCAGACAGAGCAGGTCGATTTAGTTGCCTCGCTCAAAACACGACGCAGCATACAAAGCGACAAGGAGAATGTACAGCCTGCTTCAACTGCAGACCCGTGGGCGAATGGCAAGGACCCTTGGTCAAGATATCAACCCCCCGCAGTTCAACACTTCCGCATCGATACCCCCACCGCAAGTTCAACTGCACAGTCCAAGCTAGATGAGCTGGAGGAGCGTTTGCGCACCAAGCTGCAAGAAAGCTTGGAGACCTCTCGCATGGAAGTTGATTCTGATGCCGATGTTAAGTTGAAACAGCTGGAGGTGGATGTTGCTGAACTGAAGAATCAAGGTGCTCGCTTCGAGTCTTGGTTCAAAGATGCGGGCCGTGTTGCCCAAGAGACCTCAGCAAAGGTTCTCAGCTTGGAGCATGAATGCCAGAGACAGCGGCACTTTGCAATCTGCGGTGAAAGCATCTACATCGGAGCTATCGCAGAAGGTTGATGGTGTTGCCGATGGCTTGCAGCGTCAGTTTGAGAAGCATGCAGATCGCATTGAAGCTCTGTTTGCCAAGAAGCAGAGACAGGAGTGACTGGCACGAGCTGGATTCTGCAAAGGCCCTAGCAGGATGCCAGGTGGTAAAGATTCGGGCGAACCTCACGTTCGCAGTCGTCGTGTGCGGCATGGAATGTGGTACCATATGTACATTGTCTTTCTCGTGTTTACACAGTTTTGTCGCTTGGGGGAGGCTTTCACTCCAGGTCCTCCAACAAGTGAGTTCATGATCGGCACTTGCAATCCTTCGGGAATTTCAAACAAGTTTGAGGTCATCACGACGCTTCCTTGTGGGATTTGGAACGTTGCAGAAACTCAAGCTAGCTCCGAACAGCTGGCATCTTTTAGGCGCTTTGTCAAAAGCACAGGGCGGCTGCAATCACACAATCGGTGGGTGACTAGTGGTTCTCCTGCGCCCTTGCGCGCGGGATCCTCCACTTCAGGGGCATGGACCGGGGTCCTCCAGCTCTCTAGCTATCCGTCGAGGCCAGTGTCAATACCGTGGCCCAGTTTACAGTTCCAGAGTGGTCGAGTACATATGAGTATCAACATTTCATGTGGGCGCAGTCCGTGTTACCGGAGCTGTCGTCTATGGCTTCCCAACAGGCCCTACTCATTCGAATCCCAGGGCTTTGACGAATTCCTTGCTTCAGCCTATCACGCATGAGGTGGTGTGTGGCTTGCAGGGGCCAAGATATATTGCGGGCGATTTCAACTGCATCCCGGGCGCAGTTGAAGAGATGGAGTTCTGGGCTTCACGGGGTTGGAAGGAAGTCCAGCAGTTGGCATGGGACGTGTGGAAACAACCAATTCAGCCTACCAGCAAGAACTCCACTCAATCGGATCATATTTGGATATCACCGGAGCTTCAAGCTCGAATTCATTCGGTCTCAGTGTCCGACTTAGTATTTCCGGATCACGCCACCGTTCAGGCGGTTTTTCAGGTATCTCAGCCAGACATGGTGAAGAACCATTGGCCGACACCAGCCCACCTTGACTGGGATGAGATAGACGCAGATGCTTGGCAGGTCAGTGTGGATCGCTATCATCGCCCTTTCCAGTGGCACGAGCCTTCATCATCCGAATATGTGGATTGGTGTAAACTGTATGAAAAATCATTAGATCCCTTTCACGCCTCAGGTTTGGGTATGCCCGCTGCATGCAAAGGACGTGGGCAAACAATCTCGCCACGAAGACGTCAACTTCAACTGTCAGTTCCGAAGGTCTCACGCCCGGATCAGTCTTGCTTTGGTACAAGCAGCTTCGTCGTCTTCAATCGTTGTGTCATGCAGCCGCTGCTGACAAGCAGTCTCCACAAGCAGTCCTTTACAGGAACCAGCTGTGGCACAGCATCCTTGCAGCGAAGGGATTTCGCACAAGTTTTTCTTGTTGGTGGATGACAAGAAGTGTTCAACTCGAGCATGCCCCGCACATGTTGCCGCAGAGTGTACCCTGTTGTGTCGGAATAACATTGATCTTCGAGGATTTCAAGGCCAACTACAGAAGATATGAATCATGGCAGCTTCGGCAGAGAGCGCAGGCACTGAATGCCAAACGTCGCGCCGATGTCGCCTCTCGTTTCCAGGTCATCAAACATTCCCACAAAGAGCCCTTGACATCGATTGTGGATGTACATTCTCAACACATAAGGACCATTGAAGGGCATGCAGACTTGGTTGCTGTAGATGAAGATTTTCCAGAAGAGGGAGTGCTCGGATGGCAGGTCGACTCCACGAAAGCTGCAGTTGCCAGGGTTGGACCCGGAGTTTATCGTGTTAAAGCCGACATCGGACTTCAAAGTGGAGCTGTGCTGACCTGCTCACAACTGCAGGCGGATGTTGCGCTGATACAAAAGCGGCTTGAAGAGTTGTGGGTCGAACGCTGGCAAAAACATGAAGACGTTCCGGCAGAGGCGTGGCAGAGAATTGTGGCTTTCTCACGGGCGTATCTGCCCTCAGCGAGTTTACAACTGCCTGCTATCTCTTACGAGATGTGGGTCGGAGCTGTGAAGCGGTTCAAGGGAAAGGCTGCGAGAGGTCCGGATGCTTGGTCGCGAGCTGACTTGATACGGATGCCCAGACCTCTTGTGGAGGACGTCCTGCATCTTTTCCAATGCATCGAGCGGACAGGGCAATGGCCTGCACAGCTCTTGACAGGACTTGTGCACAGTCTGGAAAAGCATTGTGAGGCACGCACGGTTGACCAGTATCGCCCAATTACAGTGTTCAGCATGCTGTACCGCTGCTGGGCGGGCATAAGGGCGTCTCAACTGCTGCGCTTTTTCTCTCAACTTGCAACGCAGTGTGGCTTTCTGCAGGACCGTGAGACAAGTGATATATGGCTTGTTGTTCAGGCAGGCATAGAACTGGCACTCCAACAGAAGTCCGGCTTGCATGGAGTTGTCGCAGATCTGGTCAAGGCATACAACACATTGCCGAGGCATCCGTGTTTCGAGATGATGCGATACATTGGAGTTCCGGAGTACTTGTTGCAAGCTTGGCAAGGATTTCTCAACGGCGTCAGTCGAAGATTCGTTGTAAGAAGTGATTGCGGTGGCCCGATATCGAGTTGCACGGGGTTCCCTGAGGGGTGTCCTCTGAGTTGTGCTGGCATGGTTGTGATTGATCTTTGTTGGCACGCTTATCAGAGCCAGTATGCGCCCAGCAGCATCCCTTTCTCTTTTGTCGACAATCTCGAAATTGTTTCAGATGACGTCTCAGCGGTACTACGCGGCTTTCTTGTCCTTGAAGAATTTTGTGACGTGCTGGATCTGAGTCTGGATGCGAAAAAGCTCTTTTCTTGGTCCACATCAGCGCAGGGACGTCAACAGTTGCGAATTCAGGGCAAGGCGGTGTCACATGGGGAACGTGACTTGGGGGGACAGATGTCTTACACCGCCGCGGTTCACAATCAAGTCATCGTGAAACGGATGAAAGGTGTTTTGCCATTTCTACAGAAGCTGAGATGCAGCGGCATGTCTCAGCAGGATCGCGTTCAATGCATCATGCAAGGTCTCTGGCCACGAGCATTTCATGGATGCGAGAACGCATTGATCGGCAAAAGTCACATTCACAAACTCAGGTCGGGGGTTATGAAAGCTCTCGGGTGGGACAAAGCCGGTGCTTCTCCGGTCGCTTCTATGCTGCTTGCAGATAACTTGCTTCTGGATCCGGGTTTTTTCCAATTCTGGCGATGCCTGAAACAAATGCGCGCGCACCTATCTCGCAACCTCGCGCTGAGAGGGTGGTGGCAGGCCTTCGTCGGAAGATTTGACGGCCAATTGTTACCAGGTCCCATGAGCAAATTCATGCAGGAACTCAGTCAGGTGCATTGGAGCATTGATGCTGAGCTGCAGGTTTGGGTGACTCCCAAGTTGAGTTTGAATGTAGTTGACACTCCAGTCGAGACGTGGCTTCGGCTCTCAACGTATGCCTGGCAACAACACCTCGCCGACAGCCTTAGTGCCAGGGATGATTACTTGGGCTTGAAAGGGATTTGGCCAAATTGTTTGAAGAGAGACGGTGGACAGCAATACGGCCTGTTGCGCACCATTCGAAATGGCACATTCTACACAGGCGACAGATTGTCCAAATTCGATCTGTCACTTACACCAAACTGCAAACACTGCGGAGCTGTGGACTCACTTGAGCATCGGCTTGTTCGTTGTCCCATGTTTGCGGACGTTAGATTGGAGTATAGTGCATGGTTGGATGCATGGAATTCTCACAATCCTGCCAGCAAGTATCACGGCATGATTTCCGAGAACAGCATGCAAATTCCATATTGGGAATCCTTGCATCAACTACCTGATGAAACTGCGGATTTCTACATCTCCGGACCCCTAGAAAAGACACTGCATATTTTCACTGACGGGTCTTGCCTACATCCCACAGATCCGGAGCTTGCACTTGCAGGATGGGCTTGCGTTGAAGCGGATACAGGTGTGGTGTTATCGGCGGGGCTCGTGCCAGGTATCATGCAAACGATCAATCGAGCTGAACTGATGGCCATGCTGTCCGTTGTGAAATGGCATCGACAGTTCGGAGGAGAAGTTCATGTATGGTCGGACAGCTCGTACGTAGTAGACGGTTTCAGGCAGCTTGATGCGGCGGGTTTCGTGGATGATGACTGCAGCAATTCGGATTTGTGGATTGAGATTCACATGAACCTTCCCCCTGATCATGCTATATATGTACACAAGGTGCCCTCACACGTCGATGTATCGGATTGCACATCACCTTTCCAAGAGTGGGCATGCATCAACAATTCGAGGGCTGATGCCGCCGCTAGGCATGCAGTCGCGCAGCTTCCAAGCCAACTGCACAGGGTGCGAGCTCAATTTCTGGCTCAGCATGACCTTGCATGTCGAATCACCAAAGTCTCGCAACATTTTCTTCTGGCTGTGAGTTCCCTTTCTGACAAGGGGAGTGCAATGACCTCCAGACGAGAAGCGGCACAGGAAGGCAGCTTACGACCTGAAGATGCGTGGAGTGCCAATCCGAGAGCAATCAGTCTTGCTATGAGGGGCATGCCACTTCCAGCCAAAATCGCAAAGTATGGGACAGCCTTCGTTGAGAAAGTATTCGAATTTGTGGAGCGTCTTGATCTGAACGATCATTGTGCCAAGATCTCATTCCTTGAGCTGTTTGTGTGTTTCAAAGGGGCCTTTGGTATCTCAGCTCCAGTACAGTTTGAGCCGGGACGGTGGGCTTCACGCGACGCTGGAGGAGCAAGGTTTTGCTCCACCACTCTGATGTTAGGGTTTGTTATTCAGTATTGTACAGTAGATCTTTCACACAATTTCGTGTATCGGCCGATGCCTGGGGTTTCGATTGGCTTCAACCGTGTTATGGAGGGCTGTGTTTGGGGTTGGTTGCGTACTTTCATGAACGGCAAACCGATCACTGCTGCTAGAGATGTGGCGCGGTCGTACAGCATGCATGAGCCTTCTTGGCTCGTTCTTGTGTGAGTGACCTGACTCGTTGGACGCATTGCACTGCTTTCGGCTGTGCATGCGCGTGCGCAAGCTGTCAGAGTAAACACCACCCCTCTATTAGGGTTTAGGGTTTAGGGTTTAGGGTCTACAACCCAATCTTAGGGGCCTTAATAAGTACCAATACTGTTTTGTGGGTTCTTGATTATAGCTACTACCGGAAAGGTTTATAAAGGGGCTGAAGAATAATTACTACTACTATTTTTGGGTGGTTCCTTATTATGGTTACAGTATTATATACCCCGAAACCCGATTCTAAGTATTAAGGCCCTGCCAAACCCTCCAAAACGATGGGCTGCCCCGACGACAAAAAAGCCCAAACTCAACCCCCAACAAAACTCATGTAATCAACAATCCCGCGGTTTAGGGTTTAGGGTTTAGGGGCTTGAACATCACTAATGTACACACTGATCACACATCCTAAGCCCTCCCAAACATTTAAAGATACAAAACAACCCCTAAGCCCAAAACCCAAGACACTGCACACAAAAATCACAGAAACAACACGAAACACACATCCTAAATTCTCAGCCCCTAAGAGCCTAGACCCTTTAACAACACAATTGCCCAAACATGCCCAAACCCTAAACCCCAAACCCTAAACCCTAAACCCTGAACCCTGAACCCTAAACCTAAACCCTAAACTTCCCAGGTCTTCCACACCATCGAGTTCCTCCACCGGAAGAGCGAACTCGTCCGCCAAAAGCTGAAGGATGGCGAGTGAAAGCCAGTAAGGGCTTTGGGTTTAACTGGAGCCCTAAACCCTAAACCGTAAACCCTAAACCCTAAACCTGTGAAGGGATCTAAAAGAGTTCTATCAGGGTGCCTGTAAAGGGATCTCTAAGGCTGACAGATGGCGAGTTGAAGTTGTGAGGTCCCTTTGAAGGGTACTACCAGTATCTGGGTTCAGGGTTTAGGGTTTAGGTAAGGGCCCTTTTAATTTAAGGGTACCGCAAGGGCCCTTTGTAAGGGTGTAGGATTTGGAGATTAGGCTGTTGGCTTTAAACGGAACCCTTAAAGGAACCATTGAGGGAACCCTCAAACGGTTGAATCCGCGATGGAAGGATGGCGCATGAAAGCTGTAAGGGCCAGTTTAAGGGTACCACAAGGGCCAACTTGAAGGTGCGGCCCTTGGGAGAGTGCTGAAGTTTTGGGTTTAATTTAGGGTTTATAGCGTTTGGGTTGTTTTGGGTCTAGTGTTGAGGGCTGCAGACCTAAACCCTAAATCCTAAACCCTAAGCCCTAAACCCTAAACCCTGAACCCTAAACCCTAAACCCTAAACCCTAAACCCTGTCACGAGTGGCTGAATCCATGATGGAAGGATGGCGAGTTGGAGATCCAAGGGGCACGGGGCCCCGGTGAGACTGAATGAGCTTGGTAATGATTGGTTTGTTATGAAGATTTATGTATGTGTGTATGTATGTACGTATGCATGTATGTATGTATGTATGTATGTATGTATGTATGTGTATGTATGTATGTATGTATGTAAATATAATCTATATATTATATATATATAGTAGGCAAGTGGGTAAACTAACTTCTGTTGACGTTAGCAGTATGTCTATTGGCATTGCAATTATCTTTTAGCTTGTTTGAAGCTGCTTTGGTTGAAAGAACTTGTGTGCGTGTGTGGTTGTTGTCTATTAGTTGCAATGTCATTACGACGCCGTGACAGTGTGAAGTTATGGTCATGTTTTGTAGTGGCTGAACTGTCGAATAGTCTGCGGTGACCTCTATGTTTCTCTACTTATAGTCGGTGATTTTGTCGGTTCGAAACACATCCCTTTTTTTAAATGTCGGGTTCAAAGCGTGGGATTTACGGATCAGGGTGAGGTTTGTAGGATTTCGGGCCATGTGAAGTTCTGGGCTCAAGATCCAGTCTTAGAGGCCTACATAACTTGACTGCAATCTGCTCTTTTGGTATTCTGCTTATCTGTTGCTATACGAGCATCTCTGCTGCCGTTGTAGTGACGGCTGCCATTATCACTGGTTTTGCATATTCATCATACATCCTGGCTATCATTCGGGCATGCTGTTGCCATCGGCATAATGTAGGGGTCTAAATACTTACCCGTACTATTTTGGGTTCCTTACTATAATTATAGTATGATATACCCCCAAAAAAAAATCCTATTCTAACTATTAAGGCCCCTATATTAGACCCTTAAAGTAGCCCTTATACAACCTTTTGAAGGAACCCTTAAAAGTAACCCCAAAACCCTACTCTAATTATTAAGGCCCCTATATTAGCAAGTTACCATCTGTCATCGGAGCTGAGGCTATCTACGATCTCGAGAGCGGTCGCGTGGAGTTCTTGGGTAGGCATCCTGGTTTGGAGTTTAGGGTTTAGCGGGCATCCTGAGCGCCGTAACCCTTAATGCCGCGCCCCACATCCTCCCTGCGGGCCGATGAAATTACCCTAAACCCTAAACCCTATATAGCAGCAGAGTATGTAAACCCCAAACCCTATGTAGTAGCAGAGTATGTAAACCCTAAACCCTTAGTTGCTTTAGTCCCTATATCATCCCAAAGGTTGACCTTTAGTTCCCTCTGAGACTGCACAGGGAAGATCCGTGATCCTGTTTGGAAATAGTAAGGGCTGTCAGGCTCTCTGGGTTTGGGGTTTGGAGTTTAGGGTTTAGGGTTTAGGGTTTGGGGTTCAGGGTTTAGGGTGTAGGGAAGATCCTTCAGCCTGAAACTGCTATTGAGCACTGCTTTTCTTTGTGCCAGGCTTAGTGCTTCAAGTCTGCAGTTTGGAGTTGTGCCGTTGCCGTGGGTGTTGGGCTTTTGGTGTGAACTGAGCGTTTAACGGTTTAGGGTTTAGGGTTTAGGCACGTGGGTTCTGAGGTTCTCGCTTGGGAACTGAAAGTTTTTATGGCGTGGAATGGGTTTCCGGTTAAGGGGTCGGGGGTTCAGGCTTATGACTGCGTATTTCATGAAACGACAAACTGCGTTGTGATTTCATTATGGCAACTTTTATGCTAAGTTCTGAGGCAACGATCCAGATATAAGTGCGCAAGCCGCACCCTAAACCCGACAGCCAAACCCTTAAGCCAACCAGCGAGAAGAAAAGTAAACTCTAAACTCCAACCCTAAACACTGAACCCTAAACCAGGAACCATACGAAGATGCCATGATAGGCTTAAGCCCAAGCCTCTGACGCCTAAACCCCCTGAACCCTAAACAACTTAAGGACTCTCAAAAAAGCTCCAAGAAGCGCCCTGGAGGCATCCTTCACATGCGGATTTGATGGCAGAGATCGCCGGAATGGACCGTGAGCTGGGTGCGTGAGGCCGTAGGTGAGGTCAGAGGCAGCCGGGCAGTGTCGGCCTGTGACTCTAAGCCCCGTCGCTGTTTGAGGCTTATGGTGTAGAGCACTGCTAGTGATGCGGACATCTGGGAACCTGATCGCACTTCCAAGAGTTGTTGTGCGAGCAGGCATGGGCTGACCTGTTCCTAAACCCTAAACCCTCAACCCTAAACCCTAAACCCTAAACCCCTAAACCCTAAACCCGAAGCCCTGAACCGGGTTCAGAGCTGAGGGTTGAAGTTGGAGAGATTGGTTCAGGCTTCAGGTTTCAGGGCTTAGGGCTTCTTGGGTTTAGGGTTTAGGGTTTAGGGTTTAGGGTTTAGGGACTTCTTGCATGCACCCTTGAGGTCCAGAAGCCCTCATGATTTTTCGCTGGAAATTAGGCATCCTTGCTTAGGATCCCCAGTAGTACACTTTCGCCCTTTTTCCTGTTGAGTTCCCTTATCAAAACCAAACAATAGTAGGAAAAAGGCTAACCTTATTCCTAGGAGGCTATTGAGGAACCTGGTTGTGTTGGGGGGTGTTCGATATATTTATTGGGCCTTTGGCCCGTTGTTATTCCCTTGCCAGACAGTCTCGAACTCCCAACATCGCAGCTGTACCTACTTGGAGGTTCATGGGTAGTTATCAATGGGGTTATAAGTAGGGTAACTCGAATTATAACCCATATTAGGGGACTTATAACCATACTTATAACTACCCATGAACCTCCAAGCAGAGACCTAGTAATTGGTGAAGAATCTTAAACTGCCAGAGCATGCATCGTAACGCCTCTGTCCCATGCAGCTGTGTAGGCCTAATCCGTTTTCAGGCATCAGTGGTCAGAGCGGTTTACACAAACGTTTCTTCGCCTTTTCGAGAGATGTTTGAGATGGGGTTTTGGACCCGAGGTTTGCATATGCCATCTGAGTGCGTCCCTAGCTCGATGGTCCCACGACTCATGTCTCAGTCGTCTGAGGAAGGCTGACATTCAGCACCGTAGCACTCGTTCACTAGGCGCAGCGGACTGCGGACCACTGTCAATGGCACCTGTCCGCGTGTTTCGGTCCCGATCGTGGATTCCATTGCCCTGGTCGTTATATAGTGGGAAGGAGAGAATGGATCCTTAACATAGTTCCTTGAAGAGCTGTGTTGTGACCAGCCATGCCGGCACCGCTCCTTGCAAATGCATTGTATCCGGGAACTCACAAGGTTCTGATACCATAAGGTTCTTGCTCGTACTATCTTGCATTATCGCGTGACTATAACCCGTATACTACCGTATACATAATTCCCTAACCTCACACTAAACCTGAGCTACAAACCATAGACGTCAATGACTCACCCCTTTGCAAATACATGCTATAGGGTCCTTAGGTTTAAGAACTATAGTAGTCATACAGCTACTCATATCCCCTGTGCGCCCCCACACAAAACCCTACTTCGATTACTAGACTAGGCCGCTGTGTTAGACTCAGTGCACTAAACCCATATAGCCTCCGGTGACGGCAAACGCAGACACCACAAGCCGGCTCAATACAAAGCATAGCCTTCAACCCGCCTTCCCTGCTAGTATTAGAGTTTATGGTTTAGGGTTAAGTACCAGGGAGTCCTCCAACCGCCGATGCTTTGGAGGAGACTTGCCCTGCGAAGCAGCGGAGTACCTCCGAATCCCGGGTTCCATTCAGGGAGTCGAAAGCAGTAGTAGGGTTTAGCATTTGGCTTTGGGGGTTTAGGGTTTAGGGGTGTAGGGAACGACTTTCATCCCAACAAACAGTTACGAAAGCAATGACTGCAGCAGCAACTGGCAGCAACAACAACAACAACAACAACAACAACAACAACAGGAAGAGCACGTTTGCACTCCCGACGGCAGAACATTAACGGACAGCAGCAGCAGTAGCCAAGGCGATATGAGAACGCCAACATTAGCAGTTGTACTCTTGCTCTAAATACTTAGGTTAGAACTTGAAACATAATTGGCAGCAGCTCGGCAACATACGCGATAATTACGATCAAGCTGAGCAACCGATGTTGCCGTGGTTTTCAGTATCACGTGTTTTCACGTTTTGCAGCCACTATCAATTCAGAAGAACTGTTCGTGGTTGTTGCCAGGACATTGTGCAATGTTGTTTCGAGTTTTCACTCTGATTCATGTGCCGGTGTCTAGTTTCTTTATCTGTTGGAGGTAATAACATTACTACTCTATGGTTGGCAAGGTGCCACGGTTCTCGGTTTGGCACCCGTTGAACCAGCAATGTTGCAGTTCTTGTGGTGGTCGGTGGTCTGACAGGTACAGTATCTCTAATACTGTCTCGGCTGTACGAGTAGGACCTCTGCTCACCACTTCACTTCGTTATCCCCGGGTTTGTTCCTGAATCCTGCTGCGAGCACTCATCCTATCAGTGTGCTTGTTCTGCTTGAACCGGCGAAAGTACCGAACGATTCTTCTGTCGTCATGGGTCACGACCATCATAGTGGTAGTAGACAAAGAAGTAGAAGCAAAAGCAGAAGTAGTAGCAGTCGCCGTGGTAGTAGTAGTAGTCGTCGTCGTCGTCGTAGTAGTAGCAGTAGTAGTAGTAGTAGTAGTAGTAGTAGTAGCAGTAGTAGTAGTAGTAGTAGTAGTAGTCGAAGTAGCTGCAGTAGTCGTAATAGTAGCAATAGCAATAGCAGCAGCAGGAGTAGCAGTAGTAGTTGTAGTAGTAGCAGTAGCACTAGCACT
>CAJNDV010015147.1:0-73401 GCA_905221635.1 Symbiodinium sp. CCMP2456 | reverse complement strand
GGGTTCGTGGCCCCTATCAGGTTTTGCTTTGACATTTTTGGGTTGTCGGTTCAGTGTTGAAGGCTCAGGGTAACAGACAAGAAAACTGTGCATGGCTTGAGGGTTGATGTGTGCAGTGGGTGTTGGTAAGGAGTGTAGGGGACATGCGCATGCGCATGGACCGTCTCTGGACAGGCTGTTGTTTATCTTCTTCCCTGCCCTGCCAGCATGGCTCGACAATTTCAAGGCATGAGCCGCAACTTGGTCATAGCAATAAGAATAAACAGCAGTAATGATTGCTCAGCTGCGGACCCCCATAAGCTGCCCTGGATTGCATCAAGTGTTGTCACGATCGCCGGAACTGCACCGTCTCCGACAGGGACACTGACAGCGACAGTGACGGGCACACTGTCTGACCGATTGATTTATTCATTGAAGTAGCAGTCCATGTGCCACCCCATCCAACGCAAGTTCGCCACAACTGTTGTCCTGCCTCAGCAGAAGCGGCGATGGCATCCAATTCCCACTGCTGCGCAAACTGCTTACGGAGCGAACCCCTGAGTCGCTGTTGACGGGCTCCCTGTAATGAAGTAGCCGCCGCCTGGTTCCAGGCCTGCCGCTTGTCCGCTGGCATGCCAACCCACAGCACCCAGTGATGAGCTTTGAAGTGAGAGGGGACCCAGCGGAGACTCCACCGAGCTCCACTGCCACAGCCGACAGTGGCAGCTCCGGGAAGTCTGGGTGCTTACTCGGCTCCAATGGCTTGCCGTCGCTCGGCGACATCTGGGGGCCCCGGTAGTCTCAAGCCAGTCAGTCTGAGTCTGTGGGACAGCAGCTACGGCGCTACGTTCTGGAATCAAGTGTCACACACAACAGTTCAATCACACGAATAAGTACTTCATGGAGTGGAGCAGTAATACGAAGTTTATTTCTGCTTGCATATGGGATTATAGTCTCTGGCCAAGCCGCGCGGCGAAGGCTTCCCCAGATCCCTGGGCTGCTCGGAGCAGCGTCACGCTGAGGCTCAAGGCATGCCCTGCCGAGATCACTGCAAACCAGGGCTGCGAGCTTAAATGAAAGGGTTTCGGGACTGAGGGCTTCGGGCTTAGCTGACCCAATAACGGATTATGGGGTCAGAGAAGAACAAATAAACGGACTGGCGCAGTCTTTCTGCAGGAGGAGCCGCACAGCCAAGTGCGCAGGCTTCCGGTAGCTTTGCTCGGGATCCGAGCTGGAAGCCCCAACCCGACCTACCGAGAACGACCCGTAGGCTTGGTCTGCACCCGTGTCATTTCCTGCCTGAGCCCGGGCTGTCGAGTGTGGAACTAATTATCAAGAATCAACTCTAATGAAGGTCTAGTTGCGACTTCGCTGGAATTGGGACAGCCGCGCCGAGGCATCTTTGACCTGGACCATGAGATCTTTGTCATGCAGGACGAGGAGGGGAGTCCAGCATTTGCAGCTACTGGTATAAGCTAGTGCTTGCCAGTTCAGCTGCTAAGCTGTGGTCATCTACCGATGCTCCACTATGAGAATTGGAGGACTGCCATAGATCCACCATCAACCGTTCCCAGGCCCCTCCCGATCAGCCTCTTGAGGGCTGCCACGCTGCAACAGCGAAACCTCCGAGGGCGGCTGGATTTTTTTAATGCATGCTTTGAGATGTGCTGGCGACATGCAAGTTCGACAAGTGAGAATAAACATCATCTGCGAGGCCTAAGAGCGAAGCACTTGTTGAGGCAAAGCCATTAGCGCACTTACTCTTACTCAGCCTTGGAAAGCGCTCCACTGCACGTAATATGGATACCGCCCCGCCGCATGTTTCAAACCACGACCTGGCGCCCCAGCTCTTCCAAGGGTGACGCCATGGCCGCTCTACGTGCTTCTGCGACGACATAGCTAGAAGCGAAATGCCAAGTAAGGTCTTCCTGTGCTTTGGAACATGTCATTGGGCTTTATGGTGGAGAGGTTGGTGTGAATCCACGAGCTCTTTCGGCCTGCCAGGACTTGCCGGAGCATATCATAAAGTTTAAATCACCACCGTTCTGCTTCTGTGGCCGTGCAGTCTTTGCTCAGCCTTGGAAACACGGTCAAGAACCACGACATGAATGTGGCGACACCTTCGCCTTGGCAACACGGCCTCTGCATGCAAACATGTCGAGGAAGCCGCCAGTTCTTCGAGGCAAGAAAAATGACATCGATGTTTGTGGCATTGCGATACTCGTCCATACTCAAAGGCATACGCTCAATACGAATTGGAATGATATCATAGGAACATACATGTTGTACACCAGGTAGCCATGACAATCACCGTGTTATCAATATACCTGTCACAGCAACTGCGCTATCACACAACTTCGAAGCCCTTCCGGGCGAGCCTCATCTACATCCACGAGATCGCGATCCACGAAGACCTAGCTAACCTGGGCGATATGGACCACAAAAGACAGTGGACCTGTTCTTCTGACGTGGCTGCGAGAGTGCTTGTTCGGCTCGTTTGCTTTCGCGCGCTGTGGTGGGTGGGTGGATTTGGGTCATCCACCGTTTCCGACTATTTTGGCTGAGTCTACCGACTAAACCTCAACTCGGCAACGAAACAGTGTGTGCTCACCGTGTGAATGTATAGTACCCACTGCAAGTCTGAGCGGCCGGTACATTAATCAATACTAGTCAGGCCAAAACAGTTTACATGTCAGTGCTGCCCAAAAGGAGAATGCACAAAGCATGGGTTGCTGGTTGCGGCCTTGTACTGCATTGTTTCAGCCACTCTTGACAGCAAAGACAATCGTGACAACTGCAGCCCTCGCTGCGCTCCTTTTGTATCTGTTCCCACGTCCGGAACCCATCCAGGCACAGTGGGCGCAGTGTCAACACCGCCCAGCATCGCAAGACCTAGGATCGCTCCCGTCAGAAGGTTAGTCTTCCTCGTCCGAGTCATCGCTATCGTCTTCCTGCTCAGTCTCCTTGGTGAAGACCATGGCTCCCTTCTTCGATCTTTTCATGCTGTCGCATCCTTGGTCTGGCTTCAGGCAACTTCTTCCTCACAAAAAAAGGCTGACACGATATGTTTTTCGATGTAGAACCATGAAAGACGAGCATCTTTTGCTGTGGAAGCATACCTGCGTTACTCGCTGGTTGCCATTGGGGTAGTAAATGAAGGCAGCACAGTCATCACCGGCCTTCTGACACAACTCAGCACAAAGTTCCATGGTTTGCGCCATGACCAGCTCTTTTTTCTTGCAAACTCGGTTCGGATGAAAATGCAATGCGCGGAGGCCCGGGTGGAAGATGGCACTGACCATCTTGTCCTGCTTCCCGTCGATAATCTGTGCGTTGAAGTGAAGGTAGTTGTCGAGCACAAACTGACTGTTGTCAAAGGAAATTTTCGAAGCGAAGACCTCGGCGCCTGCAAGCCGGTGAGCGACGAATTGGAGCATGTTCTTGTCTGCCACCGGCCTGCCATTCAGGCATGCATCCAAGAAGACGGTGGAACGTGTTCTTTCTGTACCATCAACGGTGAGGTGAGGGTAGAGAGCATCGAGCAACTCCCGCGTCGCAGGTTCGTCTACCCGCAACTCGGGCATCACCGTGTCACTCTCAGTGTCCTCGCTTCCCCACCTTGGAATTGGACTTGCAAAACAGACATCAAAGCATCAAACAGCTGCGGCCTTTATTCGACTTCACAGATTCTTAGAAGTTAACATCAAGCCACGCCAGAGTGCGTGGATCGCCATGTCCACCCAGGACGACATGCTTAAGCCTTGCAGGGGTCTGGGTGCGGTCGGGACAAAACGTGAGACGCCAAGATGTAAGTTTGCAACAAGTAGCTTCACATTCGTTGCGTGGAGCCTTTCTCAGCAGAATCTTGCTGAATTAGGATCGATGATAAGAGCATGGACATGGCAGCAGGTCAGCACAAGGCCTGAAACGGGAGTCTCTGTTGATATGACCCACCACCCTCTCTTCTCACCCTCCATCCACCACGAGCCTCACATTGCTGGGCATCCCTTTTACGAAGGCAATCGCTTCTTGCACCGATGCCACGCGCACAAAATGCACGGAGTAGTGATGAGCCATGTGGACGAGGCGGTAGCACACGCTTGGGTCGATTGTACCCGAGGAGCATAGTGAAAAGGCGCTGTTGTGATCCTCCTCTTCAGCGGAATAATTAATGAATTTGGTGGAATCAATCTAGCATGTGGATGTCACGACAAATCAAAACATACTGTCCTTGGGGTATATATACAACACGTCGGCAGCACCAGCTGGATTTACGTACTCCAGCTCGTTCTGGTCTTGGCACCGACCCTTCATGCCGAAAGTACTCTTCATTTTGCCATTGTCGCGACCTTGGCGGTTGCTGCAGTCGTTCAGCTTCAACACGGAAAAAAAACAACAAGCACAAAAACAGATCACACCCAGAAGCTGTCACACTTGGAGCCCTGGGCGGAAAGCTCGAATTGCAAGGTGTCAAAGGCCTCCTCACGTTGCCTGGGATATGCTACGCAGCTCCGCAACGCTTCCTCTGATGCTACATCGAATAGACAGTGCCGCCAAGTTGCTGTGTGCTTCTCACCGCCAAACAGCTCGGTGCTGTTGCAGCCACCAGCAATGCTAGATAGCCACGGAGCCTGGCCCGTATGTCCCTCATCTAGCATGGTGCTTGAAATGGGTTCGAATGTTGCAGCACCTGTGCACCCGAGCTGTATCTGGGAATGAGCGAAACTGCTCTAGTAATTGCGCTGAAAGGAGCATTGCGAGCAGCAGCCGGGGCGAATCAGCTGGCAGGTCCGTGTGGAAGTGGAAGAACGAATATCGCAGGCAACTTTTGGAGAGGTACCGATGCTTGGAGCCAATGCAACTTCCAATTGAGACTTGTGCGAGTCAGTGCTCTTGCAACAGAGTCCTGCCCCTAAAACGAGACGACAAATTCAAGGGAAGTTAACACTCTCGGCCCTGAATCCTATGTGATTCGAGCACAGCCTCAACGAGCTTTTGCTGCGGCGATGTCTGGAATAGTGTGAGACTGTCCGCTTTTCGATCGTGTTGCGACTGAGAGCAAACACGAAAACATCAAGAAGAAACTGCTACGAACTCTTCGCATACCATGGCTCATTTTGGACGTCGGTGCTGCCCTTAGGATCTTGAATCACAGCCCGCTTTCCAGGGTGCGGCTCCGCCCCTGTCATCAGGCGTGGAAGAATGTCCTGGTGAGCGGCCAAGCGCACCAATCACGGTCCCCAAGAGTTCAATACTGTATTCAGAGGTTGAGCTCTGTAGTTCCTTGCAGTGTGCCGGCGCAATGTTTGCTGGATACTTAAAACGGGGGCACAATGCAGGGAGGCGGATGTGGCACAGAGCCTCTCAGTCAGGTCGCCGCAAGGCCAGTCCCACTTCAGGGCTCCTGCAAGGCCGGACTGTCTGACGTGAGTCTGCGGGCCTTAGAGAGAACGACGCACTGCCTGGGCAGCAGCGCCGCGCCCGGCAAGCCCTCGAATCGCTCCTGGCTGCTTGTTCGGGATTCCCGGTCAAGCAGCATCAACATGGAATGAAACTGAGACAGTCGGCGAACACTATATGAGAGTGTCCAAAAATAAGGGGTCCCTTATTTTGGGGTCCTTATAATAAATAAGGATCCTACTATTTGGGGTACTACTTTTTTGTTTTTTGGAAACCCCCATATAAATTAAATGAAACTCTGCTCCCGGGTCCTCCTTCCACTCGGACAGCTGCCGCTCACAGCTCCGTCGCTGCTCAGCGGTCAGGCGGCGTCGATCCTGCGAGTCCCAAGTCTGAGGGTTGAGAACGGCTCGAGTCGAGTCCCTTCCCTGTTTCCTTTTGCTTCTGACGTAGCAAGGCGTGATATGAGAAGAGCAGTGCTGCTGCCCATTTGAAGCTGCCCATGTGGTGACCGAAATTCGCCAACTTGAGGCCAGGGCAGAGGACCCTGGGGTTGGGTTGCTCATTCTACTTCGCCCAGTCAGGCTCAATACGGAAGAACCGCACATTTGCCCTTCGAGCACCTCCTCGTCTCCCCGTAGAGCCTGTGCAGCTTGGGGGTGGCTTCAAAGTCGGTCGCATCCCGTCTAGCAAGTGCACCGGAGGCTGCTGTTGACCTTGGGCTTCCAAAGAAACAAGAACAGGTCAGCAAAGCATCGCCTCCAACAAGTCCTCCAGCTCGTCGTAATTCTTCAACATCAAGGGATGCTGGACACAGGTTCTTAGCCGGTAGCACATTTCGCAACGTTCTTATGAACCGCTTATTCGCCGTGAAAGGAGAAACACAGAGCGTGTTCTGACGGCGAAGATAGTCTTAATGCAATACAGGATGTTACATGCCAGCTCGTGCACATACTTTGCACGTGCTGACGACCCGCCTTTCATGAACTTGCTAGTGCCTTGGTTGATCGTGCTGCTTGGGGTTGTTTTGGACTTTGCCTCTCTGGCTTCGCCGTTGCTTGTCTGTTGTGTCTTCTCGGCCCCTAGCCCTCTAGCATTGCCGGGTCGACAAGGCCAAAGTCTGTGCATGCTGAACCGTGCTGGTCTGCGTCGTATCCGGACCTTGTATGTGCTCTATCACAGCCCCGTGCTAAGGCCTACACTTTTGCAACGGCGCGCCTAGCTCCAAACCCTGGTGTGGAAACTTCGGGACCTTGCGTCTTTGCACAGGCACGGCTGGAAGCTGCACCTGCAGCTTCTACCGCCTTTCCTTCTCCTACTACACCTGCTCAAAAACTGCCCCTCCTCTAACTCCTCCTCCTCGTCCTCCTCCTCCTGTGCCTGTTGCTACTCCTGCTGCTTCTATTACGACGACGACTACTGCGCGCTATGCTGGTGTTGCTATGCCCTCTGAGTTCCAGGAGTTCCGGATTCAAGCGCTCGTCAATATCCAAGTGCGAGAGCCAATGAGAAGAAGGAGCGGCCGCGACTTTTCTGAAGGAAGCTCTACACGAATCAGGCCCAGCAACGAGAAGAGCTGAGGCCAGGAGCCATAGTAATCCTTCACCGGTCTACTGTCTTAGCTTTTGGGCACACAAAGACTCAATGCCTTTGCCTCAAGGCTGCGCCATGCTGTTTAGGATGCTCTCTGGGGGCCGGTCTGTCGGCTTCCAGGATGAAGGATTCCTTTTATCTTCATTCTGACAATAGCTGTACAAATCTCAATCGGACTGTTCGGACTAGGCCGAGGCCAGTAGTGACCCAGAAAGCCTCAACCGGCGAGAGATCACTGCTCCGCACGACTCCGGCGGTCCTTGTGCTTTTTCAGCACGATTGCCAAGGCGTGGCCTGCACTTGATCCCTCTTTGAGAAAGCAAGCTATAAAGACTCGGACTCGGCGTGTCTTTCTGTGCATGCAATCGCGGCAGCGACTACCACACCATCGCCCCCGGCGCGAGCATCATCGCAATACCACCAGCCTCACAGCCACCGCCATCCCCTCACTGCCACCAAAACTTACATTATCAGCACTCACTCCGACAAGCAGTTCTGCCGTTTTCTCGCCCACCTGCAATTCCTGAACCACATGCTCGCAGAAGCTCAAGCTCTGCGCGGGCACTTTGAAGAAAAACACCAAAACTGAAACTGCGGTGACACTTGATGTTTGCATATTCCATGATCGATGGTAGTGCGCGCAAGCCCATCCATCCGTGTACACTGCTTCTTGAACTCTGAATCAACAGCTGTCGCAACCTCCAGAATCTCTCTTGGTCCCAGATAGGCCGTTTTGCCTGTCTACTGGTAGCATGCCGGAACCAACAAGACAGCCTGGGGCACTGGGGTTGCGCTGCCGGTTTCGGAAACTGTCGCAGGTCGTCAGCGCCCAGGTAGTCCTAAGCTGCGCTGAAGTGCATGGCAGGTGAGCCGCTGAGCCTTCGGGTGGAAGCCGATTCCTTCGGTCTGGGAGGCTCAGTGGCTGTGTTGCCCCAAAATTTCGCTCCTGAGCTCCAGGCGACTTCGGAATGCACCTTCCCGAAAGTCCTTTCGATTGGGTTTGCAGCAAGCTCAAAGCTGCCCAGCTACCCTCGGCCCTCCCACCCAATTGATGCCTGCCCAGAGAATGGGATTCTGCTCGTCACCCTGCAGGAAGATATTGATGCGATCCTTGGATTGTAGGACTTGCCGCGTCACTTGCGGGCACAAAAACCCAGGTTGGGCTGGCAGTGTATTGTGGACTAAGGCAGTACTGACTGTGCCAATTGTTCGGCCGGCAGCTGGGCTTTGCGATGGGGATCTGAAAAACAATCCACACGAGTGCGAATTGGAAGCCGTACAGGCGACCAAGTTCAAGGCCAAGAGAACAATAAAGCAGCCAACTTCCGTGAACATTCCCACCCACAACGACCAGAAGGCCTTGGCCGAAGCTTGTGCCAGGCAACATCCAGGATATCCGCAGCAAAGAGTTCTTCCAGCCTCATTCAGGCCGTGCTTCAGACTCGAGCGGCAAGTGTTCAGTTGCGTTTCCCGCTGCAAGTGGGCCGATGTCTGGCAATGACTCGGGTTTGTCAGAGCGGCGGCATGATCTTCTGGACGACGTGGAGTGCCTTGGCTAATTGAAACAGCCGGCAGCCGACCGAGACCGCAAGCTTCCGGAGGTCTGCATGGGCACCGAGGCACTTCGGTCTCAAAGTGAATCCGGACTGTGATCGTCTTGCTGTCCTTCAGTCCGCCGGACAGATCAGTTACGCGGCCCCTCGTAAATTCATCTACACACACTCGCGAGAGACTGAAATCTCTCCCGAGATCTCCCGAGCACAGGAGAAGGCAGACCGCAGGCCTGCAATGTGTCGATGCCGATGCAGAGATCATCAGGAGCCTCGGGGTGAAGCTGGCACGGTTCGACTATGCAACAGGCTGGCCCGCATGTTGTGGGACCGGAATCGTGTTAATTCTCTGAGAATTTGATGCATGCAGCACACCTAACATGGCCGTGTAGATACTAGTTGCATCTAGTTGCCCTTGTTGGTCAGTGCATGTCAGTGCAGTTGACGTTCGGTCTCACAACTGTATCAGTTTGTTGTAAAAAGTGATATCGCTTCGAATATTTGCCACTTGCTGATAACCAGTATCAGCTTCTAGTCGTTATCTCATGCATACCAACCCCGACGATTCCGCAAACACGGCATATCAGCTGGGGGAGCGACAAATAAAAAGCCTGGCCGAGAAGTCCACACTCGGCTTTTGTGGCAAACCATGGGTTTATCTGAGTGTACTGAGTTTCGTTCTAAGCCTTGGGTTCCTCTACGTGGGGGGGCTCATCCCCATCAACCAATCGGAAAGCACATCATCGTGTTGAGCATAAGCTTGCAAAGCCAGCCGGCAGCCACCCCTTTCTGAATACACGGATCCTGGTCTGCATCACACGGAACGAACCATCACACAACCCAAATCCACGCAGCGCCTGGCATGGCACCTTCCTGCAGAGACTCGATTCAGGCACCGGGTGTGCATGTCGTGAGCAAACAACGGAGGTCCCCAGTAAAAATCTGCTGCGCAAATATTACAGGATTCGCAACGGTGCCTTTCCAGAGAGTTTCCTGAAAGCTGACCGCACCCAAGCGATCTGATCTAAAAAGACTCTCCTCCGTGGCCCTCGAGCGCTGCAGAGGCCCCTGGGCCAAGGGCACTCTGGCAGCGCGCTTGGTGTCCTGACCAAGATAAAGCGGGGACCACGAAGAGACAGAGAGCTTCCCACAAGTGGCGGATGCCTTGCCTGAGCAGCCTCCATGGCTGGTGTCCACGGGTAGCCCGACCTCAGAAACTTGCGAGGAACAGGCCGGGCAATTGACCCGGGCGCTGCGCTTCAAGGAGCCGTCACTGTGCAATCTCAAGTCGCCACTTCTACTTTGGCATTTTCGCTTCTTCAGAGGAGGCAGCCGGGCATCGGGATGCTTCATCTCCTTCTTGTGCCACCTCAGAAGACAGAGGTGCTATAGGTGCTCTTCGGCGACAATGCAATTACATTCGCTCGATCCCTCGATTTGGGCTGTGATGCTCCGGGGATGCAAGGCAAGCCACAAAGCAATTGCCACAGCATCATGTGAGATCCTGTCCAACTAAGCTTAAGACGGCGAAGCATATGGAAGTGTTCCAGATCTATCAGTTTATTAAATACGGGAGATAATACAAATTAAATACGAAATGAATACGATTGGAGAATAGGAAATGAATACGAAAACAGTAGGAAATAAATACGAAAACAATGGGAAAACTAGGACACAAATAGGACGAAAAATAAGTCAGTTTTGGCCCCAGCACACCAGACTTAAGACAACATAGTGTAAAACATCCACGAACAAAACGTGTAACGAAAATGTCCTTTTTTGCGCGGGCATTTCATGTTCTGCTTTTTTCTTTATTATTTCCCAGCTGGTTCGTATTCTTCCCCTATTTCTATATCGTACTTATTTTGTATTTTTTTGTACAAACCCTATTTTCGTGTGTATCTGGTTCGTATTCATTTTGTATTATTATCCTAATTTAATTAAATGGATGGCTCCCCTACACTTCCAATGCTTCGCCGTCATAAAACTAAGCACGCGGCACATCAGGCCAGCTTTTGTGAGTGGTCTTTGCCAGCCTGAGAGAGCAAACTCCCCTATGCCCGAAAGCTGAATACAAGTGAACGTAGCAAAGCTCGCCAAACGCGACCCTCGAACCGAAACTGTCAGCTGTCAGTGCCAAGCCGCTCCACCTCGAGAGTCAGCCTGCCGGGCTTCAAAGCCGTCTTAAGAGAATCGGAGGAGAGACCCTGCAGTCGGGCCACGCATGACTTGTGGGATGCTCGAGAGGCTCTGAGCTGTGTTCACAAGCGGTACTGTTACCGGCCCCATCTGTCCGTGTCTGCGGGCAATCTTCTTTGGTCTGCCGGCTGCAGTGGGTGCCTGGCACACCCTGTTTCGCATGTTGCTGTAATGCTGGCAATCGAACGCCGACAGATAATTCGATAGGCAGATGGATCGACCCGCACGTTGGGCTTCTTCCTCGCGGCGTGCGGGCGAGGGTGGACGGGTGGCGGAGAAAGAGTGGGGCATGGGAAGGACAGGCTGTGTAGATCACAGTAGGGCAAGGATTTGGTACAGCTGGGGCGGGTAGGCTGTGCTCCTAGGATCAGACCAGTGCAATTCAGGGTAGGGCAGCGCAGGCGATGGCGGGAGGGATGGCCCGTGCTCCACAGGAACATACAGACATGCAGCCGCAACCGCTCGCCCTGTCATTCACTCGCTCGCGCAGAGATGCATATTCCAGGCGCAAGTGGCTATATCAAGCACAAGCTCACATGGCCTTTCGTGGGCCTCGTCTACGCCACAGTTCATCCGCCTTGCGACCTCGCGTCGCAGCCTGTCCGACTTCAGCTTTTTCTTGGCTTGGGTGGGATACCCGACCCTTTGCGGCATGAGAAATACTAGCGCTGTGTTACCGGTCGAAGATCATCAGACTCGCACCTCCACCAGGAGAGATTTTGGCGGATGCTCCCACAGAGCATGCCGCTCATGTCTGCCTTGTGCGAGATGCACATAGTCATAAGAGTTGCTGTAGTTGCAAGCCCATACAGGGCGAAAGGGTGGCAATCTGGCTGCTAATTCGCGGTGACTCGCAGCAGATCCAGTTGGTTCGCTGTTGCAGATTGCCATTGCTATCAACACGCCGAGGAGTCGGCCAGCTTCTTGCCCTGCACGTGCACCTGGGAAGGCTCCGGAAATGCGTGGGTCGCTGACTGAGAAGACAGAGCTGCTACGATCCCCTGCCTGCAGCTCGCACGTGGACACTTCCACAAGCACATCCTCCTGCGATAGTCAAACTCTGCACGAGGGCTTCAGGCATTTCAGCATGGCAACAATGTGTAACATCCCATTCATCCTGAAGCTGCAACCGTCCTCTTTCAGACCAGATTGCGTGATGGGGCAGGATAATGATAAAGTCCTTGGATGCCATTTCATGCCGCGATGCAGGTAATTGTCGCAACAGCTTGTCCGTTTTACAGTTGCTGCAGGCTTTGCGATTATTTCAAAAGTGCTGCCAACCCAAGACCAAACCTCGACTATCCTGAAGCGGTGAGTCAGGTGTTGTTGGAGATCAACACAAAAACCTCAACAGTTCTGACCGAAGTCTCTAACATTTCCATGAAGAGTGGTGCAATGTCAGGAAAGCCGGGTGCCGAACCCCATGCTCTGCTGCCACTCGACTGACCTGAGCTCTTTCACCTCTGCGCTCCTTCTGTCGTGCTGTGCAGGATTGTGCTCACCCCATGTTTCGATTCTCGTATGGTGTCATTATACGAATTCGCAAACGGTAAACCTGCACTTACTGTGGCCCCGCCGGCCTGTATTCTGCATCAGAACTATACAGTACCATATACAGCACCATGATCCTCATCCTGTTCGCTGGTCTTTGCTGCCCAGGCTGCCCCGACTTGCCCTTGCCGGGCGTGGCATCGAAGCGACGGAGCCTGAGAAGAGTCAAAGAAGACTTCGCAAAGGGGCCCTGCTTCATCGGATGATTTTGCTCTGTTCCGCAATGCGCCTTCGTCAAGCGGATGGGCCACACCATGTCTGTTAATAACCGCCAAGCTGCCGCGCGGCACAGCGCAGGGGTGCGCCGGCGGCCTGACAAAGGCAAGCGGCTGGCCGGACAATTCATCAGTAATTCAGGGTTTCAGAGGCTTCCGATGATCAGTTTTTACACGATCCAGTGGACCATGTCAGACTGGGGATGTCAGGCACACAGATCGTGTTCGCTCCCTCTCTTCTTTCACAGTGATCGATACAGTAGTTGCAGGTGCAAGGTTAATGCTCGAGGACTCTGAGGGCTGCGATCTGGCATGGGCTAGCTTCCGACGCACATAACTCGGTAGAACGGAATTGGTCGTGGCATAACGAGCTGAGAAAGCCAACCTATACCATAGAACTATGCAGCCGTAATTTTCATGTGGCCAAATGCGTGCCTTGGCAAGTGAGAGGCTTCTCACAAATCAGTCGGGGCTTTCAAGCGCAGAGCCAAAGTCGGGTTCGGGCGCACCTCGAGGTCGTCGATTTTCTGCAGCCAGGTCATCCCCAGGGCTTTGGCAGGTTGACGAGGCGCTGATGCACCGATGCCCCAGGGCAAGCGGAAATATCTCTTTAGCCTGTAGGCTAGGGTCCTGAAAGTCTCAGTGCTCAACTGGGCCATGGAGCTTGTTCAGGGAGTTTAGGGAAAACTCAATGGCAAATACTTAGTTGCTATGCCACCTAACGATTCCTCGAAATCAGCCCAACTTCAGAAGCCTTTTTTGTTATGATTATTATTCTGACGATGATGATGATTATTGCCGCAGGAAGCTCTCGTGCGTGCAACTGTATGCAGTGTGCTGCGTTTGTATGAATCAGGGCTCGACTGCCTGTGCTGCAGGGGGGCAACTAGTTTGTCATGGACACCACAGGCCACGCAGACCCCGACACTTCACACATCCGAGGGTGGGACACACGCCGAAAGGTGCTCGGGAAGACCTGAGTTTCGGACGCTAAACGGGTCTCGCTTCTCACAGAATGATTAACTTTTTCGTCCTCACGTTGCACGGCTGGAAAGATCTGGAAAGCGCATGAAATGTAGATTGCAGGCGCTCCACAGTCAACATGTTCAATATGTGGGTAGTTCAGAGACAGCCCTGCTTCAAACACAGGGGTCTCCTAATTAATTGCTGCACCCTGCAGCCTTCTCGAGCTCGAGAAGCTGTCGCAGTGCGTCTACCTTCTTCTTGCTTCGTTCAGGATTCTTTCAGCTGTCACTGACCCGTGCAAACCCTGACAACCTACCTAGAATCCAGAAGACATGCTTGGTGTGGCTCCCAGAAGTAGGTGCACTTGACCCTGCAGGGATGCAGAGTTCAAACAAGGACTGTAAGAAAGAAGTGCCCGGGTTAGGCTCTCCTTCAACGCGAGATGTTCTCAGAGATCGTGGTTCTCCGAGTCGCCATAATTCAGCCGTTGTGTAAGGCCCACAGGATGGAATTAGCTAGGCAGGGAGTAGCCGCAGGTCAAGGGATGTGCGACAAGTCAACATCGGCACTACCTGCAAGGAGGTTTCCGATTCCCTTTCATCTGGCCGGCGAGTCATGGCTACGACGGTTGCGGGGCTTCTCCTTACAGGATTGCTAATCGTTCCAGCGCTCTAAAAGCATCTCGCATTCAATGGCACATGAGGAAGCACACGCGTGCGAGATATGCTCCGCGGTGGAAGCGAGCTGCCCCTAGCCTTCTTGCCACGAGGTCCCGGCACATCATTAAACGCTACAGATGTGAACCTACCTACAATTGACTGGACTGCTGGCAAGGACCTGACTCTTGACATGCAAAGAGGTCCGGTCAGATACAGCCTTCGAGCATGCCATCAGGAACAAGAGTATAGGTCAACCAAGCTGCCCAGAGCTGCAGCTGGAGCTTCTGGCTCGTATCTACGTACTCAACACTCGAGGGACGAGTGCATGTGGACAAGTGCCTTCGAAATCTAGCATGCACTCACCTGCAAATGTTTTTGCATTGGTTTGTCCTTCCTGAACATACATGTGCATGGGCAACAACAATCAATTCATGTGTCATGTTGTCAGGTACATCGGCTCTGCTGCTTCAGACGCTATAACTGCTTGAAGCGTTTCAAACTGGCATGATCGGCGGCGAGCTTGTCGGGGCAGTCGCGCAGAGTCTCACTTTACAGGGTTGCACGCGTGTGGTTCCCTGAAGCCAGACGCACATGCAAAGAGAACTTTCCGGGACGGGAAGTTCGAACTGGATGCCAGAGGCTACACGAAGGATGCAAGTCTTTGGGCCCTTGGCCCTTCCTTCGGTCAGAGACTCCGACAGCCCTAGGCATTCTCCCGCTGCTGACCTTTGCCGCCACTGCGGCGACGGAAGCTCAAGCACACCTGACGAGAGAGGAGGCCGGTCCCAGCTGACTCAAATCTCTCCACACTTGTGCCAAGAGGCGGAAGTTGAGTCTGCAACTGATGTTTCCACGCGGGTCGTCCTTGGAGCAGGCTGCGAAGCGGATGTGGCCACTTGACTTGAAGGAGGTCTCATATGTCTCATCACCATTGACCTGAAGTAGCCCCGCAGCCTGCGCCTCAAGCGGCTTTCGGGCGCACCCAAAATCCGAAACATCGATCAAACCAAAGTAGGGACGTGCTTCTACTATACTATCGTGATGTGACATCGCAACCGCAAGTCTTGCGGCTAAGGATCCACAGCTCACAGCGACTTCCTTGAAAAGAAACACCACGGCAGTCATCACTGCTTATGCAGGCCTCCTGGCAGCCTGGCAAGAATTCTAGCCGCTAGTGGAAACATATACGAAATCCAGCGCTCAAGACTGTTAACACTGCTCTGGAATTTTGCCAACTTCTGCGCTTATGCAAAAGCATTGTGCCACCTGAAGGACTGGGAACAGTGGACTTTGGATTGCTTGATCAGTCTTCATTTGAGTGTCGGTGAAAGGTCTCGTGTCGCTTTGTACCAGCTGCGGATGAAATAATTAGACCGGTGATGACAAGACTGCTAAGCGAATTGACAAGGCTGCAATGAAAGATACCCAAGTAGGGCTTCACTGAGATGGACTGACCCACAGGCTGATGGTAGAACGGCCTCAGCCGCTACAAGTGCCGCCAGCTGGAGCTCTATTTGCTAACGATAAGTATGTGCGATTTACGTCTTCAACACTTCCAAGCGTAAAGGGTTTTGTAGCGGCGCGTGCTGTCTAAGGGGACTCTGCTGGTGACACTGGTGCCCGGCCCGCCAAGCCTCGCAGGTCTATGGCGGAAACCACCTGAGGCTGCAGTTTGTGCAGGTTATGCGGGCCTTTACGATGTTGGCTAGGCGGCTTCTGCACATGCGAGTCAGCCCTACCATCCTCAATCCTGTGCGGGATGGGCTACTGCTTGCGTAAGGAAGATGACCATTCCAAGTTATCTCTAGCTATTGGTGAACTCATTTCTCGATGACCCGGGTCAAAATCCTCACAAGTCTCTCCTGAGGACTTGCCTCAAAATTGCCGGCGCCGTTGTCGCCAGCATCCTCCCCGCGACAGGCCCTTCCAACACCTCCAGGGTTGTCAAGCTCTCCAGATCCAATTGGGTGATGTGCGAGCTATAGAAACTGGGAAATCAGTACAAACACAACCAAATAATAGGCCCCTTGCTCTGAAGCCATCTGGAAAAACCCTACATGTCCATACAGTCTGCAAGCTCCATACATGCCTGATAAGACAAGCCCAAATATTGGCTCCACACGACGAGGAAAGCTTTGCCACACGTGCGCACAGTACAACGTCCCACGCATATGACTGCACATATACATTCACCTATACAGATACATCTACACATACATACACAAACTTGTATATACCTTAACGCATATATACACACATGTATACACACACCTGTACAGACATCCTACAGTCATACATGCATACATACATACATACATACATACATACATACATGCATACATACATGCATACATACACACACACATATATANNATATATACACACATGTATACACACACCTGTACAGACATCCTACAGTCATACATGCATACATACATACATACATACATACATACATACATGCATACATACATGCATACATACACACACACATATATATATATATATACATACATACATACATACATACATACTCGCACATGCCTACATGTATACATACACATGTACACATCTACACACACACACATATATATATATATACATATATATATCCTAGCGGGTTCACTTTCGGGGGTGGTTTTTGCTGTTGCTTATGTGCCTTTGCGTGCCCCTATCCTTCAGCACGGCCTGTTGCTCACTTGAAAAACACCGTCCTGAGCGAGGTTTTCGCTTTGGTGCATATGTTCCGCTCTTCGTAGCCGAGGGTTCTGTCTGATTTCCGGTCCCTTTTTTTGCACCAAACTCGACGCGACGCTTGGTAGCTCATTTTTGGTTGCGACTTCGTCCGAAGCTCCAAAAACGTGGCCTGCGTGTTACATTCCTGACTTCCTGAAGCCATGTTTTTGATGACTCGCGCTTTGCGTTTTCAGCTTTTTTTTGTCGGTGCTATCTTCCGTCATGTGCTCTGCTTGCTCTTGGGGGGGGCGCGGGGGGGGGAGGCAAGGGGGGAGGTAATAACGTTCTCGGGCAGCCTGGGCACGTACCCGTGGGCGAAGGGTTCACGACGACTAGGGCTTAGGTTAACGTCTACGGCGACGCTGTTACAGGCGACAGACGATCCTAAGCAGGAAGAGTTTGTGAGCTAGCATGTCCGGCTACAAGTTGACGCAAGACTCGACTCTCATAGCATCTTCTCCGGGAAGTCCTACGTCCCGTGCGCAAGCAAAAGTACACCGTGCAGATGCTGCTGTACAAGCAACAGCACATCCGTAGATGCTGTGGGCACGGCCGTCCACAGGGTGACATGCTCGGTGGTGCGCTGAAAATGTCTGGCCATCTTGCCAGGCAGTCGAACTCCAAATCTCGTTGGACTTCCTGCAGACCTTGAAGCCCTGGTGGTGGCACATAGCAGGTTGCCACGCGAAATCATTATCCTTCTCCGACCTACCAGATCGACTACGCAGCTTCTTTGCCTGGCTAACTGGCGATGCAAGCAGACACTCAGGGGATTTCAGCTGCAGCACGCTCACGGTCACATGGATCATGCAGACAGAATGCCGTGGCAATACCTTCTAGTGGCCGCGATGACGATGTGGCAGCGGCATGGGAAGTAGAGGTGGTGGTGGTGGTGGTGGTGGGGGTGGCGGTGGCGGTGGCGGTAGTAGCAAGCAGAAGTAGCGGTAGTTGCAGTACGGCTACCAGTGCTGCAATATGCTCATCACTCATATACACCACCGTAATAGCAATCGCAATAACAGCAAGTCATCACCACACACGAAACAAGGTCACTACACGTACTATCCAAAAACCCTTACCCATAAAATCTTTTTCTCGGTACACGAAACACCGAACCCCCAAAAAACCGATACACAACCACCCCCGAAAGTGAACCCGCAGGGACCTATATATATATATATGTAGACTGATTGTACACATACACATTAGCATATACATATACAGCCTCTACATACACATGGTTTATGCACATACGCACATATGCACATACACATACTCTTACACACGCACACATACCCACACGTGCATAGTTAGACATACCTATACAAATAATTTGTACATACATATACATACCGTATACATGCATATACATACATACATTGTGTATATATACATACATTTATATATATATATATATATACCTGGTTAGGGAAACCTCTGTTTATAAACAGGCGCAGGCACTTCCTGCCCAAGAAGTGAGCGTTTGCTGAAGAAGTGAGCGTTTCCCCAAACATCCGTTTTTGGGGGCTCAGGATTTCAGACTTCATGGTTTCAGGGTACAGGGGGCCGGCGAACATTGTACGACTTCGGTAAGAAATCCCAAGATAAACCAACATGAAACACTATAGGAGTAAGGATTGCGATTGGAAAGACATCGTTTCGAGCTTATTGGAACTAGCAATCTCCCGCCAAAAACCGAAGCACCTATAACCCTAAACCCCTAAATTTCCACGCGATTGCGGCTTTTGCGCTGGCTCTGCACTGCACGACGTCGAGGACCGAACCTGGGTAGTGAGTTTCAAGGTTTGTGGGATCTGGATGGCAATTTTTGGGATGGCTTCGGATTTTCTAGAATGCATGGATGTATAACTCGAAAACCCAAGTCTTGGACATCAGATTGTACACCATAATTGAACAAACAACCTCTAGACGACATGCGGCAGAGTAGCTCAAGTCAGCATTGACACATCCATCATCTCGACAGTTTCCTTGCTGAGGGATGTCTGCATGAAAAGCGCATATCTTTGAAGCGTTTTGATCGCGATAGCACGCGGCGAAACACGCCGAGACAAGCGAGCAGCCCGGCCCACAAAATCTTCGCTCATAAATGTTGACTCCGCCAGAGGGTTGCAGGCAGAGGAACTGGCACGCCATTCCTCGAATACCTTCAGAAATGCATGGTTGAGGTAATGAACCTTCGGTCGCAGCTTGAATAAGCATAAAGACAGATCGTAGCACTTGTTCACGAGCGTAGAATACGCTGTAAGGAATTTGTGCCCATTCTTGATGACGGTCTGACATTGCGCACTCGACATAAAATAGTCGGCCTCCAAACACGTCCGGATTACCTGACCAATTGCTTTGCCAGCCGCGAGAATATCATTTTCAAGTTGGGGCTGGAAGTCGGGCCTCTCCAGGAGGTACACGATGAAATTCGTGAAAACCGCTGTATCCATGTTCTTGGACCATTTGCCCTCGGGGTACTCGCGTGTGCCATTGTAGCCCAAAAGGTCCTCTGTGATTTTTGCACAGTGAAGCTTCTGTTTGGACGATGGCAGCCAATTCTTCAAGGCTTCGTTCAAGACGCTCACATCCTTTGCGACGGACCCCCTTCCAAACAGCACTTTCATGCAATACACCATTGAGGATGAACAGTAATCCTGGCCGACTCCCGCATGCCACACATGAAAAAAATCAGCCTTGTAAAAAGCTGCCGGCGTGTCATCCTTGTCCAGCAGCATGTGCTGGAGAAGCCGGCCACCGTTGCCGTCCCATGGCACCGGGTTGTTAAGCCTGCACGTCTGCAACCAAGCGGGCTCAGTGAAGCCAAGGTGTTCAAACGGATAAAAGATGCCATCCTCCGGTGAATCGTACCCTGCATTACAGAGCCAACAGCACCCCTTTTGCACGTTCTTGGAAGTGTGCCGTTTCCGAACATTGTGGAAGCTGCGAGTAGTCTTGGCAACCTTCTTCACGTATGGAGAGTCCCCAGTAAATCCTAAAATGATGATGCGCCACGTGCTCCCGCCCACTTCAAAGCCATCATCTAGGATTGCCTTCAGTTGTTCACTCCATACTTCCATGATATCATCGAAGAGTTTGTCATCAGTCTTGGCCACTAAGTTGGTGACAACAGTAAACAAAAACCTTGTGGCCCCAGAGCTTCCTGTCAGATTGATGCCCAGCTCGATTTCATTCTCCCGAGCCCTTTTTGAACTTAGGTCTACAGCTTTGCGCCTGGAGCCACTACCTAGGGCTGGAAACATGGAAAGGATCTCGACAGACTCCTTCTTGTAGCCACGCCCCCCATCCCCATGCAGGTAGTAAGGGATGAGCCTCGTAAAATCAATACTGTTGTTCTCGAACACGCTGTGTCGGGGGTAGAGGCCTCGAAATTTCTTCCAGAAGAAATCAAGACCTTCACTTGCCAAGTGAACCGGTAGGCCCACAACTCGGTGGAAGTAGCCCTCAGCACTCAAAGTTTCGAGCATTGCCCTGGGGCTCAGAAAAGGGTACTTAGCCTCCTTGCCGGCCTTTGCATAGCTAAAGTCAACAGGCCAAGCTAGCCCATGCTTGCGTAGAATGGCAAAGAGGGGTGCATCTGCATTAGATATCGGCACCTTTGCAATCTTGGCCAAGACCTCGCAAGGATCTCGCTTCCACGCCGTTTGGGCGTCAATGACCAGATCTTTGGCTGGGACCTTGGCACAGCAAGCTGTAGACTGTTCATCAAGGACGAACTCACGCATGCTGAGTGCACTTGCAGTTTGCAGAGACACAGGAAGCAAGCGCACTTTTGCATTTGATTTGGCGCAGACAGTTTCTGAAAGGCATCTGTGTGGAATCACACATGAGCTGCTAAGTCGCAAAACCACAGCACATCATCCTAGGATGGGCAAGCTTTGCGCAGCATTTGTAGCTGCAACATAAGCATAATAAGGAGGCGGGAACCTTGGCACAAAATCTTTCGTTCGCATACTCTCCCCACCAAGTTGTCGGTTTCGGCAACACCGTCCACCATCATGAAACTCTGCAATCAGAGCAGCTTCCAGCATCTCCAGCATGCCGAGCAGTTCGGCTCGGCAAACCTTGTGTATGACAGTGAAGTTTTGAAAGTTCTGCTCGAGGTAGCTTGCTCTGCGCTGAAGCGGGTTGGCAGTAAGACCAATCTTGAAAACACACAGTGCGTCACCACCATTCTCTTTTCGGACAGCATTAATCATCCGGACACAATGCCATAGAATCTTGGAGGCCACAGTGGTTTCTGAAATCAGTCTCTGATCAAGGTCCCGTGAAGCTGCCGACCTGGGGGAAGAAGGCTCCCGGGTGATTGCAGAAGCCCACGAAGCACCCGAGACATCCATGTCGATGTCACTATGACTTTGTGCAATCATGTCGTCTTCGGAATCGGTCCATGGAAAGATATCCATCTTGGCACCCGGCTCTCGAGATCTCTCGAGATCCATACATAACATGTGAAAAGCACAGAGACACACAGTACTCTAAAGGGCTATTCTGCACACTGTAAATGCGCTGCAAAGTCCAGGGAGAAACTTTCGTCAGAAGGTTTGTTGATTCTTTCTGCGGCTGCACAGGAATCAAGCAGTGGATGCCGACTTCGATGAGTTGGGGCCCCGGCACCCTTGCCATACTTCATGGCAATCAGCCGCACCTGCTCACTGATGACGGGGGCGACATAGCTGCCTGACAGGTGGGAGGCTCTTTCGTGGCAAGGTTACCAGGTTAGTAAGTGAGGGAAAGCAGTTGGCACTTTACAGGAATATATCTACGGTTTCGAATTTGGGGCTGTCATGTTTCTTGGAGATACCTGTCGACGGAGCTTTTGGTGAAGTTTTGACTAACTATCGATAGAAAGTTATCGGCGAACTAAGATCATCCATGACTTTATTTCCTGGGAAGTGGGGATGGCTTCGGGATGGTTTGCGATACGGGTTCTAGCTTTTCGAAATCTCTCACACATACACACACACACACACACACACGCAGTACATAGATGAACCAATCCAGGAGTTAAACACCGAGACTCATTCCCGGACACTATGCAGCATTTTCACAGATCGAGATGTTTATATTTGCATGCATGCATGATATGCAGGCCCTGCAATCCAGCAAAGACTTTCCCGCACTAGGCTGCGCAGGTTGTCCCCTCGATCGTTCTGCGTGGAACTTGCACCCCGAAAGGCGCTTCTCAGGGCACTTGCGTCGCGAGCACCCTAAACTAGCTAGGTAGCCTCAACATCCAGGGGTTCCATAGTATTGCATAGTATAGCTGTCATATGGCAGCATGCACCCATTTCAAACTAGCACCCTGCCTAAACTGGCTGTTGAGGCCGTCCAACCCCGTTGCACACCCTGGGGTGTGAAACAACATGTTTCAGCAGAGGTCTGGGCTTCGACTGAAGCTGTATATCCCAGCCGAAACACATCACACCTGCAAGTGCAATGCAATGACATGCGATGCTGGACCCGTATAGATCTACATGAAGTAGATTCTCCGTAGCACCAGCAACATGGCAAAGGCATGATGTGTCGATGGCAAAATCACCTCAAAAGCTAACGGACATCAAAAGTGTCCCACACTCCTCTGCTACTGTAGCATCGGAGCAGCCAAATCTAAATCAGACCCATCCAATCTCGGCGCCGAGATTGATCTCACTCGGCGTTTTTCGCGGCCTTGCGTGCCCTCGTCAGCCTCTGCCTTGGTGGCACAGAAGTGCTCGGCTTGACTATATGTTGGGGCAACGGTCTTCAATCATAAGGCGTTTGGGGGGTTACTGATGTTTAGTTAAGATTTATAATTTCTCCCTGAGCCCACCGGGTTTTCCTATAGAGCCAGCATAGGGCACGGCTTGAGGTTTCGATCTAGGCTCGGATGTTGTGAGCTGCGCACAGATCGATCACCATCCATGGAAGTGTTGGCTGAGACCCCTTTACAGGACTCTAGAATGGGTAATCCTGGAGCGGTTTAGGCTTGGATATAGGATCCATCGACTGGTATAAGGTTTATGTTGAAGTGCCCATGGTGATGGAGGGATACCATTGCGCGTGTGTATCTCAGCACACAAGTATATTTGCATGTCAGACATATGCATGGTACTGTTCACTCTGTTCTCCATTTAAAAGACGAGTTCGAGGTTTATAGGGTTTAAGGAGTTTGGGATACCGAAGGGGTAGCTTAATGCCATACAACACACACAGGGACCGGCCCGTCCAGCTACACATGTACATGCATGCATGGAACTTAAATGATGCACATGACATCCCCTGGAAATCTTCGAGCTCCAAACTTCCACAAGTCTCATAGTAAGCACACAGACAACAAATCAATATCCGACTCTGGCAGAACATTAGCCGACTACCTAGGAGTAGCAACCCGAACCGGGAACCAGGCTTGTTGGCAGTTTCCAAGGTTTCAGCCTGCGCCATCCTTGGAGCGTTGTGCTTCGAACTCAGGCTGGTTATGTTACAGCGGTCAACAGAACCGGCAGTGTTTAGGCACCTGCACAGGGTTTTGGCCAGGTTTCAGCTTCTGAGCTTTGAGAAACAAGGCCTCGCATTCGCCCTCAAGCCTGAGTCCCATCAGCCCAGGAGAGAAAGGTTCGGCGGCAATCAAGATTCTACATGCATCTAATCAGAGTGCAGCCTCGCAGCTTTGCGGAGTATCCTGAGACCTTACCCTCAGCCCTGGCATCGCCCATTTCCTCGTACAAAACCTCGATCTCCTTGACAAGACCAGTCATCTTGGTGACCACCCTCAGAGCAACACGCATATATAGTACAGGACTCATGCATGACATACGTAACACAACATGCCTGCTCACAATTGCATGCATACATATAGGACATGAACTTCATATTTCAGACAGTGTGCCCGTTTGTCTTCGGGTCTCCGGAAACGGCCACCTTAATCTTGTCCACGAAGCTGTCCAGTGAGTTCTTGGACTTGAGCACCTGCCTCAAGTACTCCTTCATTCGCGATGCAACCTGAGTTTTTATATCGACTTTGCACAACCACAGATGAATTAATCTTGCGACAGAAACCCGAGGTGCGAAGCATCCTGGAATATGGACATCATCGGAGAGGCACTCTTCTGGTGCTCCCCCTCCACATTCTTCTTGCCCTTGTGGATCATCCGGTCATCATCACTGAAGTCGAACCCATCAAGATGAACATCCGGCTTGAACACCAGCTCATCACCGCCTTCACCTTCATACTTTCGCTCACGCTGCATCATCTCGAAGTCCTCCTTCGTCATGGTCCCGAGCGTCCTGGTATTCACCCAGTGCTCGAGCGTCTCCTCATCGTATTCGCAGGTCCTGGGTTGGGAGGGCAGATTAGTTAATTGTTCATATGATATCGGGGCTTGGAGCTGGCACAGTTGGTTTTGCAATTCCCAGGATGTCCAGTCTTCCTATGCAAGTCACACGCAGCACTGAAACCACACGCAAGCATCAGACTGGCTACAATATGCAAGCCTCATGGAAGCTGTCCCCCGCGCCAAAATAGACCAAAATCCCAACACAGGCGTGCGCACGCAGCTGCCAGAGTGAATTGCATATATCGGGGCTTCGAGTGCGGAGTACACATGTCAGGCCTGCGCAGAAGTATACACATGTGCGCACTTGCAGCTTCCATACATGATATGCTCTAGTCAGACTCTAGTCTCGCGGTGCGGTGCAATATGTCAAATGGACACACGCGACTATAGCGGACTTTCGAAGCCATGTGATGCGTGCGTTGCTGTTGCTACACTGTACTGCTGCATCCTATTGCGGGCGCGACAGAGCGAGAGAGAGAGAGAGAGAGAGAGAGAGAGAGAGAACGAGAGTATGTGTCAGTGGGAGTGAGGGTATGATCGAGAGAATGGGAGAGGCCAGTGGAGCAGCAGAGCGCGAGAAGGGAAAATTAAAGAAGAGTAGCTGAGTAGCAGAAAAACCCAGGCACAGAGCGAAAGAAAGGAAGTGACATCTGACAGACCAAAGAGAACCAGAAATGTTGACAAGAGAGAGTGAGAGAGAGTGAGGGAGAAACAAACATCATCACAAAGATACACAAGCAAAGTAAAATTGACCTTCAGTTGAAGACGCAACCTCAAGAAGCAAAGAAGGAGAGACATAGGGGGCCACAGAAAGATCGCGGGCCAGACACAGACAGTGAGAAGGGATGTCGCGGATATATTGCCACCCAGCAGCCGAACGAGATTGTTCTTCTCGGCCCAGGCAACGATCTTCTCGATCCTCGACCTGGGATAGACTTGGGACGGCTGCTTTGATTAATTGGAATACAGCATGATGCTGCTAGATTGCGCATGAATCAGTGTTTCAATTATACATGAACACTTCGCAGGAACACTCCATTCAGGCATGAAGCTGGGAATACCCAAGCTCGGATTTCATATCCTCCTTGCTGTAGAAGCCGCCCTTCACTTCAAGCTTCTTGCTGCGTGTCGTCTTGGACAACACAGTGATGGTGTCGAGGAAAACAGCCTGGTAGGTTCATCTCGAAAAATTAGGCCTAAAAAGCATGTTAAAATCCTACGTTGCGTACAAACGGTTATAGTGAATTCAGGTTGATCGACCAGGATTGTGATTATAGCCTAGCTCATCTAGGGAGGATCCATCCTTCAGCAGCGTGCGTATAAACACGCATGTGCACAAACAGCTTGTATAAAACTCGAATCGACATCCCTCCCGCCTTGACCCTTCCGGACTTAGCCCACATTTGGAAGAGTTTCTGACGTCCTTTCCCGGCGTCCTTCCACATGTCGAAGATGTCCTCAGGGACCTCCAGATTCCCCGATCCCTTCTTTGGGGAGACGATCCTGCGGATCTTGTCCTTCTCAAGCTTATCCAAGGTATCGCCTTTGAGAACCTTGGGAGCCTCGGCCTCGGAGCTGTCATCATCATTTGTTGTCACCTCACTCGGAGCTTTCGAGGCCTTGGGGTTCTTCTTCACAGGGGTCTCGGGATGCGCACGCTTAGAGCCCCTGGGACTGCCAAGCTCGCGAACAGATGCCGCAGGCGACTCCTGGGTCGACACCGGCGCTGGCCGCTCTGGCTTCGCCTTCTGCGGCTCCTCACGGGAATGCCACGGGGCCGGGGCTCGCTTGCAAATGGAGTCACTATGCGTGATCGATCGAATACGCACATGGTCAAGCATGCATGCTTGCAAAAGAGGGATCGATAGCATGCCAAGATTGCACATGCGATTGAAATGGCCCGGAGTCCTGTGTCTGGGTCTCGCGGAGCTTGTTCAGCTCAGTCTGCTGGGCAAGCGTTGTAGCTTGGAGTAGGCTGAACTTCTGCAGCAGCTCCTGTACAATACGATTGCTGCATGTTAAATCGGCTGAGATGAGCTGCACATATAGAACGATCGCTGGCCAACTTACGTGGATCGATTGTTCAGATTATACATACATGCAGATCGATTCTCATGTGTCCTGATGCAAAGGATTGGATGCCGGCTCTGGGGCGGCGGGTGCTGCAGTGGAGGCTGGCGTTGGTGGCAGCGGCAAACCCAAAGACGAAGGTGTGCCAGGCGGGGCTTCTTCAGCAGGTTCGATCTTGACCTATATAGTTGGATTCGGTTAATCGCCAGCACGACCCATACACAGTCTGTGATTGCACGTGCACATGCATGCATGTGTTTAAAGGATGGATCGTTCGAATCATGAAGTTGCACATGTGCCTATAGACATTCGGCCATGCAATCATTGCATGCATGCACATACACCTATAGCCCAGGCACTCGGACGTGGGGCAGATTCTGCATCCGCTCAACCTGAGTCTCTGTGCCGGGCTCGGTCTTCACCTCCGCAGCTGCGACCGTAAGGGCGCCCTCGAGCTCCTGTTGCAGTTTATTATAGCAAGCAAATCGTTTGCACAAACCCCACAAACCAGATCATCGGACAAAAATATATAAATATCGATCACTCCTTTGCCACAAGCCGTAAGCTTTCGAGATCACCCGACGATGCTGACCGCAGCAATTGACCAAGCCCCGAAGCCAAAGTCTCCGCCGAATGAACATCCCTCTTCAACGCCATGGCTGCAGTCCTATATAGGATACACTTCACGAGACTGCGTGTTTTGTCTGCGCAAGGCCGCGCAAAAACCTATGAAAAAATGTCCAAAATCAGAACCAGGCGTGGCGTGCCCAAAAGTGAGTGTTGCGCTCCTAAAAGTGAGTGTTGCGTGCCTAAAAGCAGTTGTTTGGAAATCACGATTTTGCGCGTTTCCAACATAGATGCGCTGAAGCTGGTCATAAAACACGCAAAATAGATCAGGTCTGAGCCACTGAAGCCCACAGGCCCGCAGAATCAAGCTCCAGAGCACCATAGCCCCGCAACCCTGAAGCCCGCAGCCCTCAAGCCCGCAACCCTGAAGCACGCAAGACCGAAACCCGCAGCCCTGAAGCCCGCAACACTGAAGCACGCAAGCCTGAAGCCCGCAAGCCTAAAACCCGCAAGCCTGAAGCCCGCAAGCCTGAAAACCGCAGCCCTGAAGCGCGCAACCCTGAAGCGCGCAAGCCTGAAACCCGGGCCCCTGAAGCCCGCAACCCTGAAACACGCAACCCTGAAGCCCGCAAACCTGAAACCCGGGACCCTGCTCATGAAGCCCGCAACCCTGAAGCGTGCAACCCTGAAGCCCGCAAGCCTGAAACCCGGGACCCTGAAGCCCGCAAGCCTAAAGCCCACAACCCTGAAGTGCGCAACCCGGAAGCCCACAAGCCTGAAACACACAAGCCTGAAGCCTGCAAGCCTGAAACCCGGGACCCATAGAAGCCCACAAGCCGGAAGCCCGCAACCCTGAAGCTCACAACCCTGCACGCGCAACCCTGAAGCCCGCAAGCCTGAGACACATTGCACAACCATCCAACGCACAAGCCTGAAACCTACAACCCTTCAGCACAACCCTCGAGAACCCCTACATAGGAAGGCCCAGGAACCTGAAACCCACAGCCCTGCTACACACTGAAGCCCGCAACCCCGATCGAGGCCGACAAGCTGGAAGCTCATGTGTCACATGCACTCAGATCCCTCCTGCCCCTGGTCGATCTATGATATCGATGGATCTGTTGGCGTGTATACTAGGTACGATCATATTTCGATCGAGATCATTGATTGTTGAGCAGGGTTGTTGGGGCATTGTTGTGGAGCTATATAGGTATTCAGGCCGGCCGGGCTACATAGTACATTGCGCACACACGCGCATAAATAGGGATCGCGATTGTCTACATTTGCATGCGTGGATATATAATTTAATATAACATGCTTGAGGACTGCGGATTTCAAGCTTGCGGGCTTCAGGCTTCTGGGTTTGAAGGCTTTTGTGGGCTGCAGGCTTCTGGGTTTGAAGGCTTTTGCGGGCTTCAAGATTGTGGGCGCTTGTGGGCTTCAGTCTTGCATCGTGTATATACGGTTTATTTTTCATGCTTGTGGGTTTTTCGGCTTGGGGGCTTGAGGGCTGCGGGCTTGAGGTTTATGGGCTTCTGGGTTTTTTGGCTTGCGCGCTTCGGGTTTGTGGGCTTCAGAGGGTGGTGTCTGTCAGGTTTCGCTAGCCGAGCTTAAATTTCATTAAGCTATATAGGGGTTGGCCACGGCGGCCGCTTACAAGGCCTTAATTGAAACCAACGACCCCGAAGCACGCAACCTCTGAAGCCCAGAACCCTCAAACACACAACCGTCGAAAAGACCAACCTGCACGAAACCTATATGTGCAGAGCTTCAGCACACACGCTCGAGAACCCCCATTGCAAAGCCCACAAACCTGAAGCCCACAGCCGTGAACCCCGATCGAGGCCCGGAAACTGGAAGCTCATATCCCATGCAGATCTCTCTCGCCCCCATAGTCGACATTCGAATTTAATTATATAGGCTCGTATGATAAAGTGACCCCGAAACCTATATAGAGAAAGCACGCAGGACCATTCATGTGCCCTGTGGACAATTGTAAATGTAGCTAGACTCGACGTTTTAGACGGCCCAGCAAGACCCTCGCACACTTATAGCCCCAAGCACGCATGTCTGCACGCTCAAACTCTCCTGCAGCTGCAGGGTGCACACGTGGAGTTCAACGGTCAGGTCCGCAGCACCACTCGAGCACATCAAGGCAGGACAGCCACGAGTTTCAGTCCAGAAAAGCTAGTGTCATATAGCATGCATCTATATATACGTAAGCCATCGAGATCTATATACACATGTACGTGGCTGTCCAAACCTTGAACTGCATGTGTGCATGCATGCATGTCATTGCAGCGACACGTGTGCCTGGAAACACAGGTTGCGTACTAGTGCATTCACATTTGCAGACAGCACCCGAAACACTATAGGCATTTGCACAGACACGCGCGGACACACCCTGGTATATGCACGCCTTGTGCATCCATGGACTCTAGCTAGATTGCACATACACAAAGGACCCGCGTCGCAACTTACGCAAACAGAGTGCTAGGGAAGCATACCTTCCACTGTCCCGGGATACACAAGCCTTTGGCTCCATAGACATAACGTAGCAAATCCCAGAGGCCCGCATCAGCCCAATCATCTTCACCCATATCCAAGCAGCGAAGCCTCTCCACGGTGGAGGCATCCAGCATCTGCGTGGGCCGCATTGGCGGGGACTTGTTGAAGAGCGGCAGCAGCTCGGCCATTTCTTGGCCGAAAGGTCGTGGGTAGGTCCTTGGAAGAGGGGAGGTTTGTGGGATTTTCAGGTGTTCTGTACTTAATATAGCTAGATCGAGTAGGATTATATCGAATCAACTGAGCCTGTGTCTGGGTGCCCTTCAAGTGCTTGTTTCCTGTGAAAGTCTTTCGGCCCTCTTTGTTGATCTTGCGGGTCACTGGTTGAAGTTGACCTTTGCGAGCCCTCAGTGCGGTCTTCTCAGCAGCCGATAGTTTGCCCTTGTTGAATTTGAGCACTTTGCGGCTGCTGCTCCAAAGTACTGTCCGTTTAGGGCAGCTGTGGCCAAAGTGCATCAACCAGAAACGGCAAACGTAGACCTGGGGCAGGCAGGACTGGAGGGATTTGGGCCATTTGGGCTGTCCCTAGATTGATTATCGATCGGTCTTAAGTTGCTAGCTTTTGAAGCAAATCCTACTGGCCTCATGTGATCTGCAAAGCCATTGGAAACGAGGGTGCTTCCAGATTGTTGAGGAGCCCGGCTGCTCGATGACCCAATTGGCCCCCAAAGCCACGCAAAGAACTGAGACAAGAATAGTCCTCCCAGGTGTGGCATTTCGGTTCGAGAGAGCTACGACAAGGCAGGATTTCCCTTTGGTTTTCAGGGTGCTGTCTGGAGTCTGGAGTTATAGCTATATACATGCATGCAATATAATTGTCCTGCAAAGTTGGGCATTGCCCATACGAACGAACTGCAACTCTTGATCACCCAAGGGATTGCAGAAAGTTCTCTTGCTCGTAGATTTGCATATGGATACCCAGCTGCTGCACTGTAGCCCCTGCCACAACGTGAATCCTGAAGATCGTCCTTTCAGAACCGAAAGCAGGTGCAACCTCAGCTCCATTAAGATTGTACATATAATGTTCATGATTCCGACACACGCATGCACAAGTTTAGACTGATTGTACTGCGTGTCTAAGACCCGATCGCGAACCCAGGCGGAGTGCAAATGTCGATGGAACGGTGGTACTTGATGTCGAGCTTAGCAGTAGCATGTCCATATGCTGCCTGAATCTCCTGGGACATCGTCGCCTCCCCGGCGTAGTGCTCCAAGAAGACAAAGTCCTGCATCGTGGGGATCTGCTAGGGTTTGGGGCTTATAGGGTTTATGTAGGCGGGCATTTAGCGGGTTTATATAGGCCGGCATTATACCGCGCGGATATATAGGACCCGGGCCATTATGCTACGCAAGCTAGAGAGGCTCCCGAATGTAGTCGTGTGGGAAACGCGCTTCGGAAGTGCACACCCCTCCTTGTCAGAGGCCTTGGTGAACCGCTCATTGAACAAGAGGCAGAGCACCACGAGGATGAAGGCCTGCGTGAAATTGACTCGCACAGCTATCTGTATTGACACAGCTCGATTCGATGAGTATGCATGAACTTGGTCGGCACATGTCTGCAGAGCGGACCGCATACGTGGAATAACATTATCGAACTCATCTTAGGTATCTGCGCGATCACGTTTTTGCAGCAAACCCACCATGAACAACACAAGTCTGCCAGGCTTTCTACCATTGCCCTCCCATGCAGTGGCCTTTGGAGCTCCCAGCTTCATAAGGTTGTCCACAAGCCGGAACAGATCCATGGCCACAGATACGCGGGCACAAAGGCTTGTGTGCACTAAATCGGACAGCTGTTAAGAGACATTTTCGATTGATCATGCAGAACTGACACACGGCTCTTGGTGGCAGTCATGCACCAACTTAGAGTTCATGATTGTGTATGAATGTCAGCAGCAAGCACTCGAGATCGATCCATGTATGCGCACACAAATCGTCCTGAAACTTCGGTGTGGGTGAATCTCTCGATGCTTTCAACTAGACCTCCCGTGCCTGACTCTGATGCGAGAGTGTCTTCGCCGTCGGAGCTGCCAGGACATCGCCGACGACGTGGCATCCAGGATGACCTGCGCAGCCGGGCCAGTGCTTACGGAGCTGTAGCATGTTCACAGCAATCGAGACAATGACATCGCTCTTTTAGATGGGGAAACTTCAGTGAAAGCACTACACATCGGCATTTTCCGAGATGCATGTGCACGGACGAAAGGCACGTCTGTCCTACGTACATTGGAACCGGAATCACTGAAAAAGCGATCCTTGGCACAGGCAGCCGACACCAAACATGTATCATTAGGGCAGGCTGCAGCTTCATAGGTATGATCTCGATGCCTGTTACACAGCGGCAAAGCAGGAAAGGTGGCTGTTCATGGCACCTTGATACTATTTGATAGCGGGCCCTCCAACATTCAGGCGCTGGCTCCCGGCGGGAAGCAAAATCAGCAGCGCGAGACGGCTGATGCTGCTGCTGCGGGAGGTTCTTTGCCCCAGGGTCCGCCCGCTGCAAGCAACCCACACTCACTCGATAAACACATCAGTGAGACGAAAGTTTGCGAAGCTTTGCCTCGTACTGCTTGCGAGTGGGGCACTTTGCCCCATTGAAAAACTTGTTTCCCTCGTCAGACCACGACTTGCCTCAAGAATGACATACTGTGTTACCGAGATCTATAAGCCAGTCTATTGCATGCATTGTTGAATGCAAGCAAGAAACTGCAATCGTCATCCGTAAAGAAATCATAGGCCAACTTTTGCACTGGTTCGGCCCAGCCATCTTTGTCCTCCGGCGCCTCTTCCATGGTGTCAGCCACGAACTTCCACCAGACACCCTGCAGAAGCATTGAATTCAACCCATGAACAGCTAGGAACTGCATGAAAAATTTATGATCCGCACCCTAGAGGCCCTGCTTAGCATGCCCTAGCCGTCCTCCATCTTTGAGTGATTGGTGAGGAAGACACGCATGCTGTCATTGTAGGTATCCCGACACGCGAAGAACTTGGCCCGGTAGTAGGCACGCTTAGGACAGTAGCGACGGGCAAACGTCGGGATGTCCTCCTCATCGTCGCCCTCGCCCGGCTCTTCGGCCGGCTCAGCCACCGGCTCAGCCTTGCTCTTGCGCGCCGTGGCCTTCGATGCTGGCCTGTCCACCGTGCCAGCGATGAAGCCCTCGCCGTAGTACTCGGTGGCGTTCTCGACGCTCTCGTCCTCGGACACCATCTTCTTCATCTTCTTCATCTTCTTCAGCTTCTTCAGCTTCTTGAAGCAGCCCTTGGACCACGATTTGCTGAGCTTGCCCTTCTTCTTCTCGGCCGCCCGAGGAGGCTCCTTGGCATCCGTTTCCTCCGGCCAATCCCAGCCAGTGGAACCATCCTCGTCCCCCCACCAGTCATCCCAATCATCGTGCGCAGCACGCTTGCCCTTCGACTTTGGCACCGCAGCCTCGTCCTTTGCCGACTTGGCCTTTGCCTTTGCAGCACTCTTGGACTTTGCGGCGGGTTTGGCCTTGGCTTTGGCCTTTGCTTTGCCCTTGGCCGAGGGCTTTGCTTTGGCCGTCGCTTTGCCCTTGGCCGAGGGCTTGGGCTTCTTCGAAGAGCCATCGTCTTCGTCCGTGTCCTCGCCATCGTGGAACTTGTCATCGGGATTCTCAGCGGGCTTTTCATCGGGATCCTCAGCGGGCTTCTCATTGTTCTTGCCTTTCTTGGAGGAAGTCAGGGCAAGCTGATCCTGCCGAGTGATCACTCTCGCAGCCTCAGATGAAATTTCCCTCAGAATCACACAAGGAAAGACAATACATTGGGAATTGCAACCACTGGCTAATCGCTATAGCACTGCAATGCGGATTGTGACGAGCAACAGGCCTCCCAAGCTGTTCAGACTCTTCAAGGACCTCACTGAGGCGTTTTGCCTCAGCTTTGTGCGCAATCCGGTCTTTGTCTTCCCGCTCGCGAGCAAGCGCTTGCTCAACCTTCTGAGCATCCTCCCCACGTTGTGTTTCGAGCCAACTGTTCAGGTAGTCCTCGGCCGAGGGTTCCCAGTGTTAGGTGTCGACCTGGTCGGTCGATGAGCCTGAACCTGACTGGTTCAGTCTTGCATGGAATTTAAAAACTCACGTTATGAAGCATGCACGACTCAACTCCTGCATGGATCAACGCACATGTGCCACCTCGACTGCCGGCTGAGGTAGAGCCTGGGTCTGAGCGATCCTCGAAGTTCAGCTTGCGTCTCACATCCTTGCCCATCACGAGGTCTTTGGGACTGGCCTGCTGCCTTGGTCGTGCTTACTGACACGCACCCCACTGATTTTCAGCGCTCAGTTCATTTCATGGTACACGCATGAATCTACACATGTCGATATGCAATGACGCAATGTTGACAACGGCCAAAATCTCTCGCAGTTTGGCCGGGTCCATTCCAGCAAGTTGTTGCGCAAGCCCGGACAACTTCGGACGCGGAGTCGCTTCAGGAATGGAAGGGGCCGGCTTGAAGGAGACAAACTCCTCAACACATTATTGAATGGACCATGCTTCCAAATGACAGGCATATAAACCCACTGCAACGACTCTTGCTATAACGATACATGCTGAATTTGATCAAGACTCTGGACTTCCAGGAGACAAGGGGTCGGGCATGACTTTCCGGGGACTCTCATGACTCGGTCCAGTACCAGCATGCTCACGGTCACCTTCCGCGTCAGCCAGAATCTGTCTGTGAATTTCCGGCTCCACGTCAGCCCGAATCTGGCTGTCAATGCCTGCCCCGTCGGCCACAGGGGGGGCCATCTCGGATGGAACAGCCGCCTCCCTCGGAGCTGCCACTGGTTCCGAAGGCTTCGCTTTACGCAGCCGAGCATAAGTTTCCGGGCTGAGGCTGAATCCCAGCAACTTTTCCAACTCTGCCTGCGGCGGGGCCTTCAGGCAGGCCTCGAGAGGTGAGGGCGTCGACAAACGCTCTGTTGACGAGATCCCAAGCTTGCCCTCAAGCTTTCATCATCACCCATGTCGTCACTATCAGCTTCGTCCTCCAGCGAAGCAGACCTAGTCTGCTGGGGTGACCTCGCTAGTGCACAGCGACCTTCCTGGATTGAGCAATATCGGAACAGAAGAATCGCAATCAATGGAATGAAATACCGCAACTCTTCAACATAGGCTGCATGCAGAAACATACTGAATGCTTCATGCTAGTATCGGAATATGCTTTCGAGACAGCCTCAGCCAAATCGAGAACCATTGCGCGAATCTCATCATCCTGACCACGATCCAATGACAGTTTGCAGAATTCATATTAAAACATCGATCCTTATATTTCCCATCCATGGCACACGTGGTAGCTCCCATTTGGCCCACTTTCTTTTGACCGTGGTCAGCATAGCCTTGATGATTTCCGCGGACTTGTTGATGTTTCGTTCCTTTCTCATCCTGACCTCCGTACTCATCTGATTCTCATCATCAGAGTTTGATTCGTTGTCGTAGAACTTCCGAACAACCTCTTTGATCAAAACGATCGTCTTTCGGATTCGGCCTGATTCTGCCATCTTGCGAGTCATTGGACGAAGGACGGATGCATTCAGTTTTATGTTGTCGAGGGAGGGACAGATATGTCGCCGTCCCTTGCTGTCCACAAGCAGAATGTTTCGCCCCTGTGCACGTTTTCGGAGGCTTCGATGCTGTTCCCAGGCTTTCGCGCATTCAAGGAAGGAGAATTTGGCCATGAGTATCAGCGAAATCGCATCTTGAACCCCAACTGCGAGCATCAGTCGTTCCTTAACATGCTAGCTAGCAACCTCAACCCCAAGGCAACTTTCAAAAGCAGAGGGGGAGGGCTGACCTGATCGCCAGGAAGAAGATGCCGCCGCAGCCCAGGATGATCGTCCCACCTGGCCGAGATTACTCAGCGAAAAAAGGTCTCACTTTAGAATTGCTATAAATGCAGTACGACGTAATGCATGCCAGCAAGACCGCATCGGAAGTCGAGGTTTGGGACCGGCACGTGCACATCAGGACATGAAAGGCGAATCGACTTTTCTTTTCTTAGCACTTATATTATTGTCATTAAGAGCTTAATTTCGATTGTACCAACTGCACACCTCGTCAGGTCAGATGCAGCTCAACTATGAGGCTGATTCAATGGCCGAAGTAGCTAAGTGTAGGTGGATTCTGCAAACACTTCAGCTATTTCTTTATAAGCCTGCTAAGACTTGTATCAATTGGCATCACACAGCCTATCATGTTGCGACCTGGAAGCATCTTCTATGCACCCAAAATGAGGCTTCAGGGACAGAGCTCTGAAACGACATGCCCTTTCAGGGACACCCCCCCCGCCATGCAAGAAACAGGTGTTCGCCGAAATTGTGAGCGTTCGCACAACCTCATATTAATTAACAGGCGTTTGGGTTACCAGGTATATATATATATATGTATATGTATATATGTATATATGTATATACGTATATACGTATATACGTATATATGTATATATGTATATATGTATATATGTATATATGTATATATGTATATATGTATATATGTATATATGTATATATGTATATATGTATATATGTATATGTAGATACATACACATGCCACATACATACACCATGTACATACATGCATGCTTGCTGTCTTATCTGCATACGTAGATACATATACATGCATGCCTACAGGCCCACGGACGGACAGACAACAGAAGACCGACCGACTCCCAAACACACGGAGAGACAGAGAGACGAAGAGACAGAGACAAAGAGAAAGAGAGACTGAGAGACAGCGACAAAGAGACAGACAAAGGGACAGACAAAGAGACAGACAGACAGACAGACAGACAGACAGACAGACAGACTGACTTAGCGAATTACTATGAATTGTATATCCATCCAGGCATCCATCCATGCATCCATCCATCCATGCATGCATTCCACCCCGCTACACTGCGCCGCACAGCACTGCAGTACTGTACAATGCAATATTACATATGCCAGCGCACGGTAGATCACCACTGTGATAGAGCACCACGACGACCATGAAGACCACGACGACCACTACGAGCAGGCCACGAGAACAGCACCTCCCGACAGGACTACAATTTCAATGCTTCCCTGTATATACGAGCGGGACCTACAGTAGGAGCACCACTGCTGCCCTCAACGTACTGGCGACGACCACCATGCTTCTCCCCAAGCACTGGCGGGATTCAACAATTTTCGAGGCAAAAACGAGGCAAGGTATTGGAATCTACAACGAATCCACTAACCAAGTCTCCATACACCGAGCGTAGTGTGTACCGCGCTGTTTGCACGACAGTACAATCCGTGCCATTCCATGCCGTGCCATGTCATGCTAGCTTTCGCAGAGCAGAACCAGACGACGCAGACTTGTCACTTGTCCGACGGGTGTCCTCCATCAACAAGCCGGAATCCACGAAGCAGGTCCAGGCTTGGCCGCGTCGTGGCTGGTGTTGTGCCCTGAGACTCAGGCCCCTTCCCACAAAGAGAAGTTAGTGAGGGGAGGGAGGGTGGGGGAGGAAGGGAGGGAAATCCTCAAAGTGTGGAACTCCATGCATGGTAATGGGGAACGGGTGCGGGTAGTATTCATGAAAGCAATCAACTATACAAGTGGGGATGCCGTCTCGGCGCTCGCATTCCGACACAACAGTGAAGCGTAGCTGACGAGCGGCCGCAGAGGTGGTGCTGGGCGTCGGGGTACCTGTCGTCGACGAAGTGGTGGTTCCCAGCGTTGTGGTCTCTGCACCTGTAGTTGTAGTGACGCTTTGAGTGCTGCCCGTCGTAGTAGTCGTGGTTGTGGTGGTGGTTGCAGCGGTGGTGGTGGTGGTAGGAGCGGGGGTCGGGGTGGCGGTGACGGTGGCGGTGGTCTGGGGACACTGGCCCAGGGCATGCAAGTTCTCGTGGCCATTGTCGATGGCGATCGTCCACGCTCGGACGAAACTCTCCAGCCAAGCAGCCTCGTTGCCAGCAAAGAGCAGCACTGCATCCGCAGCAGGCCCACTGGGACCATTGCGGTCGCCACAATCGCCACCCTGATCGCCACAGCACTGTCCACGCTCTCCACGCCCGGGGTTGCCTCCGCAATATTCGCCCCCGTTGCTTGCCACCGCTCCAGGGATGGTATCGGATGTCAACCAAGCGCAGCAGTCGTGCTCAGTCGCAAGGACGGGGCCTCCATTTCGGCCATTCTCGCTGTAGACGAGGCACAAGTCGGAGTTGAGCATCATCTCGTGACCATCGAAGCTCGTGTCGCGGCCAATGTCGCTGCGTTCCCACTGATTCTTGCCAGCATTGCCAGCCACGGCGAGCTCTGGGATCCAGCCCTTGGCCAACAACGAAACGAAGTAGTCGTTGTTGAAACGGCGGGAGTTCTCAGGATCGCTCCACCATCCGTGGTAGCCGGAGTTGCCCACCTGTGCGCGACCCAAGCTGTGGACACCCATTAAAGCCGCAGCTTCCGTCCAGTCCAAGCCCATGCCATCCAAAAACGTCTGCTCAACGGCGTCGCAGCCGTTCTCTGGATTTGGCAAACGACCGGCAGCAAAGTCGCAGGTGACTGCAGTGGTACGGCCGAAACGGAAAGACGAGCGCAAATCAAGCCGAGGGGCCGACGGGTTTGCTGCTTCGTGTCGAGCTCTGGTAGACATTATGACGGCCTCTGCAGCAATCACCAGGAAGTCCGCCAAAGACACGCTCGTGCAGAAATCCTGGTAGACTTCCCGCAGTGAAATCCCATGCTCTCCGTTTGCCAGGCAAGCAGGCAGGCCGCCATTGTCTGCGTCAGTCATGTCCGTGCAGGCGTCCGCGCCACCTTGGCCATTAGCGAAGTCCATGAAGTCGTGCCCAGCCATTCGCAGAACGCAGCCCGCCCAGTCTGCTTGAGGGCAATCCGTGGCAGTGCAGATTGCTGGTAAGCTCTCCAAGTGGCCACGAACAGCAGACACAACGTCCTTATCTGAGAAGGGGATTCTTAGCTTGCATCTATGTGCTGCTGTGCGGTTGGACCAAGCCACGTCATATTGCGCTGCCGTCATGCAAGCCGTGGTCAACACTGCCCCCGCAGGACAAGGCATCAGTTCCGATGGTGTCGCATTCACCTGCGAGATCGCAGACAGACTCGCTCGGTTCGGAATTCGGAAGGATTGCGTACGATTACGTATGCTATCTGAGGCGGATCAAACCTAAAAGAAGCAACCTGGACAGTGGATTGAAGCTGTCCACGACGGCTACTTTGCTGCAAGAGCCATGGGCCATCCGTCCGCGGTGCGCAAGTCTCTCCAACACAAGTGGCGTCTACCTCGCAAAGGGTGCTCTCACTTAAGCTCTCGTGCATGAAAACGTGGGAGACCGCGGATGATTAACGGCGGTCAGGGCACTCCCACAAGTGAGGCGAACAAGAGAGCCCGCGCGACGGCCATCCCTTTGAAAGCTGGACGACAAGACCGCTGATCAGTATGGCAAATCCCAGCACAAACGGCTGCAACGGGACACGAAGCTGAAAGGCACATCGGGCTCTTGAGGCCTTTCTTGGTGCCTTCAACATGCGTTCGTGCACTGATACTTGCAGCGGCAAGGTCGGAGGAGCATCCGTGGACCCTCCCTCTGCCCACGAGCTCTGGGCCCCGCGACAAGATACCACCAAGCCGTTGGAAGATCGAAGTCGAAGGCCTTGCTTTTCCGGGTTAAACTCTAGAGCCTAAACCTCCATCACTAGGAGCCAACTCCCGAGGGCCGAAAGACGGCTTTGACAGATGTTCTAGACTATGTCGGGACAGACAAGGCTTACCTGTAGTCTAGGATGTCCCTAGTCAAAACCACGATGCCAAGAGCAGCACCAGATCTGCTCTCAATCGCTGAGCCGGCTGCGCCATCCTGCGCCATCTCCAATGGCAGGGATCCATCGCCGAAGCTGAGAAATCGCTCTAAACATTGGCTGCTCAACTAGCTAAAGGCTAAAGGGCGCATGTGCTACTACGCGGTGCAGCCTACTTAAAACCCGAATCCGACGATTGTTAGGTCGAGTGATGGCTTGCAAGCAAGACTCGGGACCCGGGAAACTTGTGGAGAGTGTTCGAGGCTGGCAGATGGATGCACGTGTTGCGCGCACGTGTTGCGCATGAAGCTATGTTCGCAGGTGGAACCGCGCACGGCTGCACACTCTTGTCCAGCTCCTATGTCCGAACTGGTTTCTTATCTGTCCTAGGTCACCGACAGTGCGATCACGTTTTGAATGTTGTGGGGGCTTTTGCTCGCATCAAGCCCTGCTCGACACTGGGTCATCGGGCGGCGGATAGTCAAGACCACAGAAATCGGAAGTATGTGCGCAGCGCACAAGCGAAACTGTCTGCAAACTTCCAATGGGCCACCATTTGCTATGAAGCTTAGACTCAGAGCAACTGCAGAGCAAAACCCGAGCATCTTCTCCGAAGAGTGCGGCCGATCAGATCTTCAGTAATTTGCACGTGGCATGGAGATCAAAAGTCCAGCCTGAAGCACCCCTTCCAAGGCGCCATCCCGAAAACCTGAATCCGCCGTAATCCGCCGCATGTCCGGCCATCCCCCGAGGCAGCAAAAGGAGGTGGAAGCCTCCTGTGCCGCTCTCCAATAGGCCTCACTACATTTCACAGGGACATAACGCCGGCTTCCGGGCTTCCGATGTCGGGGCAACTGCTTCTGGAAAGTCTTCCTTGAAGAAGCAGATCCCGAGAAGACTTGACAGAAAAGCAGCCGCAACTTTGAGGGAAGAGATTGCTTACTTCAATGCAAGGCAGCCGAGACATCGGACGGCCAAACCATGGAATACATCGCTGCTAGAGTGCAAACTGAAGATGGTTGATGTAAATTGCTTTAGCTAAGTGATACCTCTACGAGGGCGTCTTCCAAATCTCTATCAAGCGATGAGGACAGTCTCGACATCCTGGGCTTCTTTCCTAACTAGTCCAACCAGACCCTCAAAGAGTCCCACCTTCTTGGAAGTAGAAAAGCACCGCTCGCAAAGGTCGAAGTCGCAAGTCCTGAAGGCGAGAGTGCAGGCAGCTAGCCTGTAGACATGCAGTACTGGAATGAAGGCCGGAGGATTCAACCACATGCAGTCTCGTACGGAGTTTGCCATACATACATCTCGTCATGTAACAGAGACGCCTCCAGAAGTCGTGCAGACTTGCTCCTTTTCTTCGAGGCTTGAGGCAAGACCTCAAAGCTACTAGCGGGGCTAGCGGATAGCGTCGAGCGGCCGTAGCACTCCAGCCTGCGATGCTTGAAGATCTTCGATCCGAGTGTGCAGTGCTTTGTTCAGGTTCGTCAGCCGACCGCCAAAGCCCGAAATGTGGGCTGAGCTTCGCCGGCTCAGAGGCGCATGCCCACGGACTCCTTGCAGGGCGTCAGCTGAATCTTCTGGCACGCCAACAGTCCAACAGCTGAACCGGGCGACGACTTCGGCTCTCCGAAACAAAAAACCACATCCTGCAGCATTCCTATAGGGGAAGCGAAGCAGTGGCATGGCCGGAGCGATGCTCGTACACCTGCGCATGAGCCTTGATGCATCCAGGGTGCATAAGACCAAACAGACGGCTTCTGCTCGTGCAGTGCGAAGAAGGCATCAGCCAAGTCCGCCGGATCCTGTAGCATGACCTCGTCTGCCGAGGGGAAGAGACTGGAGTGGGAACAGGTGATGCAAGATAGACCAAGCAGTATGCCATGTTGAGATGATCACTCTGCGTCGTATAAACCGATGCACCACGACAACCCTTGAACTTCAGGGCAATCGCTGAAATGCGCCCAAACCGGGCCTTTGTAGCCCAGGCTTTGGTGTTTGGAGACTCAATGACACCATCGATGACGACGTGAGCCACATGAACGCCCTTCGGGGCATAGGTCTGATACCTCAGCGCTCCAACACTACTTACTTCTTCCTTCTGCATTCCGACTGCATGGGGATCGATTGACTTTCGGAGGCCAAGGTGCATGGCCTGGCCAAAGGACCGCAAGGCTGCCTTTGACAAAACCACACGCAGGCGACTGCGATGTCTGAAGTCTCGACTTCCGCAGAATCGAAAAACCGACATTTGCGATTCGACCTCTGACAGGTGGGGATTTCAGACCGTGGAAGCCCTGTCGATTTCCTTGATGGGAGCCATGCATGCAAACTTCGGTCCTGTCAGACATGTTCAAGGTCGCCACTCTTGTTCATCGTTCTGTGCAACGAGATCGGCAAAGAAAGCTGAAGCATGCACGATCGTCCTCCACGCATCGCCATCGTGGCGCCACTGAGGAGGATAGTGCCGCGCCCTCGCCTGCAGCATGCGGAGGAAACTAGAGACTCGAATCTGCATAGCCTGCACGATGGCAAGAAGTCTGAACAGCCTTGCAACGAAGGGGCAAATATCTTATCATTTGGCTATAGCGAAATCTAGGTTGGCGAGTATTTCGGCTCCATATCGGCTTCTAAGTGGAGGCAGCCAACCAAACGAAGCAAACAACGGTTGGTTCGTCGTCGTCATGAACATCATCTCCAGCACCATCGTCAGCATTATCATTCTGCTCGGGCTTGCATTTTTGCGTTTGCGGCGGAGTGCTCTGCCGTGTCATTTTAGTCAGTCTTATCAGACAGGCCATTATCATCCTCCTCATTATCATCATCATAATCGGGATCATCATCTCCGCCACCACCATCATCGTTCACGTCATCATTCCCATCCTCCTCCTTCATCGTCATCGTCATCACCATCATTGAGCATTTGCAGCTCTGCTGCCTTCGATTCTGCAGCCGTAATTACATGTCAGTAGGAATCCGGCATGAGTTGAGCGGAGCTGGGGTAAATCTGCGAATTACGCTGTGCACAATAGGGTCCAATGTTGCAGCTGTGCTTTGCAGGCGGGCGCAAGATTGACGAGGCAGTTCTCGTCCAAAGCTAACCACGTCATACCAATAGCAACCTCTTTGTTTGAAAATCAATGGCCGCAATTTGTACTTCAATTGATGACTGATATGATGTCTTGTGATTACCCCAATGGGGCAGTCCAAGGTGGGCACTCCATCATATCCGGCGCAATCTCACGGATGCATCGGACCTTGGTGGCTACAGTCAGAGTCTTAAGTGAATACGGGGCGGACCAGAAAGTCGAGCTTGAAAGCTGCACCACGATAATGCATCCTTGTCAGACCCAGGTGCACATCCGCTGACGCCAATGTTGAAGGCTCTCGTGAAGTATTCCGGGTCTACCGCCTGCGCTTCAGAACTTTGAATGCTGAGAGTCTGTGGCAGGGACTTCAGACCTCCTGACGTACCTGCCAAATCTACCGTACTAAGTACTCGTGCAAGCACGGTGAGCTCCCTGCAGCACCCGGTACTTTGGTCAATACAAGCCAAGAAGTATGTACAGACATGCAGCTCAAAACAACAACACCACATCAACTATGGTGAGATTGCCGTCTTTTTACCTGGAGAGGCTGAAAGCCTTGGGTGGGCCATCATCTGGAGCTAAAGAAGGTCTGGTATTTGAAGAGCCTGTTGCTTGACAATTTGGAGATGGGCATCCTTGTCGGATCAGACATGGCTCTGGGACTTGCTGTTTGCTTAGGCGTCAGCGTATGTCTCCAGCAACCAGTCAGATTTGCGGCGACCCACCCTCCTTGTCAAAACAGTAATGTGCCCACAGGACGTATAAAGACTACAAAGGCCGGATGCGCGGCAAGGACAAGAGAAGTGCTAAAGGTGCAAACAAACTTTCTAGCTGTTGAAAACGACGTGGAATGTGCGGCATGTCGTAAAGCACGACAGGTTGACGAGAGAAGCCGACACAGGGGCGCTCGGGACGTTTGGAATCTGAGGCCGACCGACGGGACGGCTGAGAAGTCAGCACTTGGAGGGGATGAAGCGCCACACAATCTCAGAGTCGCTCCCATTGCAATCAAAAGATCGGACCTGTCCTCGGCCATAGGAAGATTAGTGAAGTCGCAGCCGGGAGGGAAAGGGGGTGCCACGTTGTAGATCACCTCAATGAGATGCTAGCGAGTCGTAACAGTCATAGATAGATACATATATATATATATATACATACATACATACATGTACTACCTCACCGGCTGGACAACGCTCCGGACTCATGCAAAGCTTGAAGAAATCTGTGTTGTTGGCTGCAGAGGCTCTACTTCCACTGTGCCGAGCGATTTCGCCGAATCGAAGGCGTCCTTCACGCTCGCATTGTCCTCTCACGTGCAGCGCAGGAACATGTGTAATTCGTCCTGGTCCATCTTCCATTGTACGTATGAATACGGCTTCATCGGAGCATGATCCACGCACTAGCGTAGGAGAGAGAAGGTTTCAAGCCCTGCCCATCCTCCACATCGCATTGGATGCAGGTTGCTGTGCCGCCAACAGCTTGCACCTACGAAAGCACTGAGCTCCAGCTCAAGGCAGCTCTGCAAAATGAAGGGCAACAAACTGTCTTGTGAACTTTTTAAACAGCCCTCCATGCCAAGGCTTCCTGGAAAGCTGACAAGGTCCAGCCAGGCCTCTTTGGCAACCCCTTCGAGGATGGGCACTCGCCGCCCGAGAAGGGCAACGTGGAAGCCGCCCTTTCGAGACTGAAGGACAGTGGACGAAGGCCATGCGTGATGCATTACGTTGCAGCAGCGAGATTCCTTGCTAGGAGTCATCAGACGTGATTGCCTTTCAGTTTGGTCTGGCTTCCTCTGAGTCTGCGAGTTGCACTTCTATGCTTCGAAGGGAAGTTCCGCTCTGAAAGCTGAACCAACATCTGACGAAACAACTCCCGAAGCGTGACAAGAAGCCGTCCCGATGCTTAGTATGAGACCTCGGCCCCTGATACGGCCTTTGCGAAGCGAAGGCAGAGGGCGCCTCCCAAGCCCCAGCGGCTTGCCGGCGGCAGCTCCGTGTCCGTGCCGTCCTGGCCGGTCAGCCCATGCATGGGCTGCGATTTGCGCTTTGCAAACTGCGAATGGGTTGGATGTCTCTTATCGCTCCGCAGGGCTGGCGACAAGCACGACAAGGCAGTGCGAATCAGAACCCGTCCCTCGCACCCCGGAGCTTAGCCTTCTAGGGGCAACGGCGGAACTCACCCAAAGCAAAATTTGGGCCATGAAACTTCACCAGGGCTGCACCACGGTGGCACCACATGTTGAGAAGAAGACCGAGACCGTCGAAAGTACTGCGTGCTACCTCCGGCCTTGTCATGCTTCGACGCTGCGCCGACGATGACAGCAACCTTCGCCATTCTGTGCTCTGCCCCTGGCTCCGCTATGCCCGCTCAGCCACAAGGGGCCGTTGAAACCCCGAGCCAGTGAGCTGCGGAAGTGCGAGGATCAGAACCATCAAAGGAGCCATGATGCAGGTGCTGTCGAGCACAGCAGTGAGTGGAGCAAGACGAGCATCTGGCCTCTGTTATTGACAATCACCCGATTGGCCCTGTTCGAGTTCCAAATGGACTGCTCCTGCAGCGGTATGTGAAGCTGCAGTCGATGCGCCGTTGACACCTGCCACATGACAAACTCCTTGTGTCAACCTGATCCCGGTTAGTTCTCACCCACTATCTCCACTCGCTGCATAGAATTGAAACTAGACCCAAAGAGCATGTCATGCCCGCACCCGAAATGGACGAAATGACAACTTCAATCGCAGAGCTGCTCCAACAATGTCCGGGGCATCACAGGCTTCAACCGCAAAAGAGACTGCCGTTTCACGAACTTGGAAACCAAAGACTGCAACAAGCATGTTCCAGTGAGACTATAGGGCTTACATCAACGCCTCATCTGAAAAGTTTGCATAGTCATCATAGTCTGTCTGAAAGGGCTTCCGAGACAACTTACATCATCTTGCATTTCTGCCAATCCCCCCGCCGTGCCAGAATGAAACCCTTCACTGGGGTGATTTGGATTTTTCGAAGCGTTTAACGCTCCACGGAGCCTGTCACAGAGCTGCGTGCCGATGTCGCAGCCGACCTGCAACTCGACTGAATGCCGCCTTTGCTGGTGTGGATCTCAACTTCGGTCCAGCGGCGAGCTCCAGTGCATGGCCAGCGCGACAGCGGAGCGCTCGAAGTGCCTCGCCATGATATGGCAGTCCGTTTCTCAAGATTCGAAAGTAACCCATCAGCGACATCACCATTAAATTCTATATACATACACTTTCATAAAGTGGAAGCATCATTGAGCGAACCCTCCTCGGCAATGATCAAAGGTGGCAGATGGAGACTCAACATGGCAGACAGGAAGTGCAAGAAATGCGCAATGGTACCCAGAAATCCAAGCACGCCGCAAAAGAAAGATGAGGCTCGAACATGAGCTATATATATACACCCACCCTCATATACACATATATGTGGTGTTCTATCTGTTTATCTAATTTATTTATATACCTACCTACCTAGCTACCTACCTGTATACTTATCTATCTATCTATCTATCTATCTACCTATCTATCTACCGACCTGTCTATCTATCTATCTATCTATCTATCTGTCTATCTATTTACCTACCTGTCTATGTGCATGCATATGTGCGATATTATACATATCTATATATATGTAGATAGATGCACACACACACACATATATATATATACAAAAATTCATTTAGGTCTCAATTTATTTTTTTGTTTTTATTTGTGTACATACATACATTCACTCACGTGAATATGGGCATCGATACAAGAGCTCTGCCTTCCGAGAGGCTTGGCTGCCCAGAGATCGGAATGCATTCACAACTCGGACGGTTTCAACAGCAAAAGTGAGGAACCTCTTCTGACTTTCGGCTCGAGCAAATGGATGAATCCAGCAACTACCTGTACAAGCATGCTGCGATTCATTAGAGGTGGTTACAGTTGTTGTTTTGTTATTGCTGTTACTGTTGTTGTTCTTGTTGTTCTTCTTATTGTTATTGTTGTCGTTGTTGTTGTTCTTCTTGTTCTTCTTCTTGGTCGTGGTGGTGGTGGCGGCGGCGGCGGGGGTGGTGGTGGTGGTGGTGGTGGTGGCGGCGGTGGTGGCCGGTGCTGGTGTTGCTAGTGGTCTGGTGGCGGCTGTTGCGGCGGTCGCGTGCCACTTCCTCTTCTTGCCCGTGTCCATGATCCGTGTGCGAACTTGTGAACTTCTTGCAGGCTCGGACATAGGAAACGCTAAGTTCACTTCTTCGCCTGACACAAAAAACAACAACTGTTCTTGGAGCTTGTTCCTACTTGGCCAAGGGCATGGTAACGTGACCACGCGAGGCACCACACCTTCACGCAACCGCTAACATGCCTAACTCAAACGCCCCTAATCCGCCTCGCCCAGGATTGAACTCGTCTTGTAGTTCTTGATAGAGTCTGATAGAGCAAAGTGGAGCTACCGATCTTTCTTACCCCTTCAAAAAACCAAATCCTGATCCGGTTACACGGAACTTCGGGAAGCACGTTCAAGATCCCGGTGTGCCCGTGCGCGGCAGAACTTTGGAGTCGAAGCGCAACAAGCAAACATGTGGGGGCTTCAGAATTCTTCAATTTAGGTCTGCAAATTCCGCAATCGTGCCAGGTCAGGTCGTTCCGCAACTGGTGCCTCGCGTCTGGCATCGAGCTCGGCGATCGCCATGGCAGCCCGGAGACAGAAAGGTCCGAGACTCGATCGAATATCTAAGTCTTTAAGGCTGTCTATATAGGAGAGACATGCGCCGCAACACGATTCTTCGCTACCGGGCTAGTGTTGCAGAAACAGGTGCTTCAGCTTCGATCAAGCTCCTTGTTCGATCGTGATGGGGCTTTGTTTGATTCTCGGCGTCTACATGAGGAAGCCAGCTGCGCTTCAGCATCCACCCGCCCTGGGACCTGAGATCTAGAAGACGAGGACGGGACTCTGGGGTCGCTGCTACTGAAAACTGGGGGAGTATCTGATTCTCTATCCGCCTCTGGAAGCTGACATATGTTTGGCACTGGACACAACCCCAGTAAGAACATGGATCAGACACTGGTGGTCAACCCAACCTTCCCGACTCCAATGAGCAATTACAAGTGTATGCACATATGTCACCGGTGTTGGTGCCTGGCACTGCTCAGAATGCGCACAGACAGATCCGAACGGCGAAAGAAGCGCAGGGCATGAGGGTGGTGTTTCTTGCGACACGTTCCCAGTTGTTGCGCGCGGCTTTCTGAAACACTGGTGTCCTCACCGTGCCATCATGCGAGGCGTAGAGCAACCTCTGCCTATCAAGACCGGCTGCAGCCTGATAGGCAAATGATGGCAGTCTCCTAGGATTTGTGATATTATACTGTTGTGACAGCTATGTCAGCTATCTTCGTCCGGTCCCTGGCAAACGGAAGCATGATAAAGCAAGACAGGTTGGATAGCTTTCAGCCATGGTGCAAGGAAGGGGGCTCTCAGCTCACACTTCTCGGCTCAGCATGCCCGCTGATAAGGCGCTGATAAGATGGAACAGCCCGCTCACTCTGCATGCTCGATCACTGGCGCTTCTTCAACTGCGCAATCAACAGGGCAGCGGTTAGGACAAAAATCGTACCTGCGAAACACCTGAAGTTCTTCAGGTCATAATTCTCTTGCTTTGCCCAACAGGCATGAGTGTGCACTGGGAAGCCCTTTGAGTCCCGCAGGGCCCTGCGGCACTCCATCCAAAGGACACGAATGATGGTGGGTTCCTCATGCGTCGAAGAGGGCCTAAATTTGGTGTGCTTTGAGTTTGCATGTCCACAGCAGGCATACATTGAACACGAGTAAGAAGGACACTTTGCTTAGCTGAACGACACGGTCACCTCATGCCAATCAATTCAAACGACAATGGTCACAAAACGTCGGGTAGCCTTGGCTGCAGCTGCAGCGACGTCTGGCTCCTCGTCGCTGAACAGAGCATTGCAGCAGGTGATGAGGCACCTCAGACGAGTTTTCGGCACTGAGTCAGTCGTTGTCGCGGCTCATGCACTGGGATACAAGATGATATAAGATGATAGATGCTGCAGGGCCGTCGGGACGACCCCTGCTCAGGGAACTGACATGTCTCAGCATGGCACATACCAAGCAATACCACCAGAACAAGGAAGGAGAACGCCGCCCCGGCGACCATTAGTGCCTGCAGATTCCAGGCTCCGGGCCAAGGTGGAGAACATCTCTGACGGACGAAGAAACCCAAGCTGTTAAATGGGACTGCTTCAAGACTCGATGGTGATGTGGCCTCCATCCAGCCTTTGCTGGCGTGTGCGCCCATACGCACTACGAAGCGGCCAGCCTGCCCGGAAAGTAGAGAGCGTGACGACTTGAGGGGAGGGATGTAGCCGTGTGCTCTTTGGTCTCGAAGCGGGTAAGCTTTGGCCGATGTGGGCTTGGCCCCCAGGCCCCCAGAACCTCCTTCTGCCAAAAACTTCTGTTGATGAGCATTCACTGTCTGAATTTCCTGGATTATGGCAAACTGCGCCTGCGTCGTACATCAGTCTATCGGTAGCAGCACTAGACTCGCTTAGTGGCAAGGGTTCTGACAAGCAGAGGCTGTCAGTCACTCAAGCGGCCTCCCTTTTCCAGAACAAGATCTTTCCCAAGATGGTGCGGCCCTGCACGCAGCCATGTATCGGGGATTTGCATGGCTTCCAAGCATGGAGATTGCCAACACGCGCGCAAGTTTTCTGGACGAGGAGCAGCCCTTGCTGTCGGTAGGTCTCTCTTGCAGTAGGAGGGGCCACTTCAAGTGACATCTAGCCCGGATGCACAGGTTGCGGTATTGGTTGGATTCGAGCAGATAAATGTTCGACCGGGGCCAACATAGACCCCTCCTTTGCACGTTTGTCATCTGTTGAATGGGAGCTCGCTTCTCACTTACCCTGCTTGAGTAACTTTCGGGCATGGGCTTGTTGTCGGCGCTTCAAAATCTGCACATGTGGACTGGAGACAACCCTCTCAGCTAAACGGCGAACATGGCACCTAAGGAAAGTGACACCGTCGCGCTTCTCATATCTGTGGATCTCTACCCCGAAAGACTTGCCAACTGAATCTGTCATCGACAGCAGTAGACCACCGGGACCCAGGAGACCACCCAGAGACAAACAAGAAATGATCGGGAGTAGCAGGAGACCAATGCCCTTCCCCATAAGGTAATTACTGCAGAGAGGGCAACCGGGAAACCCTGTTGGCCCCCAAGTTCCTGTCACATATTACAGATGCTTCCACGATTCCTGTTTTCGTCTGCAAACACTTTCGAAACATTGTCTTTGTTTGAGAAACGCGTCTTGTTGTAAAACAGGGGTTGTTCGCAGCACAGATTAATTAACTAGTTCATAAGATATATACTATATACAAATTCCAAAAACCAGCCCTGTTGAGTACCGTTGAAAGTGGGTGTTTATCTCAGAAAGCAGGAGATCACGGTACAACCGAAACAAATAATCTCCACTAATTCAAGGCTGAGACAAGTATGAAACAACTTCAAGATAAGGTACTTGGGTAATTTTAAACCTTCGTGGATTAGTCTTGAACATGACTTAGACATCGGACTAGGTGTTACAGAAAAGTTGTTTGACTTTCACTGAGTAGTCTCTTACCATCGGCTCAATATCAGTTACTTAAGGCTGATAGGGTTGATCTCGTCATGGAGTTTCAACTAGATGCGCGTTGAATATTGGTTGCCTCAACATTTACCCGTGGTGAATACTTTTGAAATCATAGCACTGCCTTCAAGCTGTAAGCCTGTGATAAAAGGCTGTTTGCTGATTGTACTGAAGAACACAATTCAATAACGAGCCGAACCCAAATGCAAAAAATGAGAACATATCAACATGTGTTAATATGGTGCGCACAACACGCAGCCATATGACAATGGTTCAATGTTAAGCGAGAGTTCGATATCAAGCAGATATGTAAAAAGGCTTTAGTTGCCTACTACTGTATAACACAGACATCGTACCTAAATACAATGTAAGCGATATGTGCTAAGCAAGCATTCACTCCGTATTCGTCTTAAACTGATTACATACATAGCTGTTAAACTACACGAACACTGCTTAAATACAAGGCGAGTATGCAGCGGATACCAATGGGGTAGCAATCAAAGAGTCATTTGTGGTTGAGACACTAGGAGGGAGCAACATGTTCTGGCGGGATTCAGGACCACGGCCAAAATGCTTCCCACATGTACTGAAGTGGGGTTCAGACACACACACACACACAGCCAAAATCTTTCCCCGCATGCATGACGTGGTCGCCAGGATCGCACGGATAACGCGGATTCCCCTTGCACCTCGGGCACGCCTCGGGTGAACACTGACCAATTCTCTGTACTTCCAAATGTAAGAACCCCCTAGTAGTGTGCACCACACTAACTACCAGTCGCCTTCTAAACACCGCAGTGTACGTAATGACCGGCTAAGAGGCCATCCTTGATCTTCTGGGTACGGAAGGGTCGGCGAGCTCGCCAGATCGGGTCGGGCGTCAAGCCTCGAGACTTTCTCTGCGCGCTTTCCATCCGAAATCTGTACAGCTATAGGCTGTAGACTCTCCAAGCGAAAGGGCAGGCAGCCGCCATTCGGGGGTGCCTGCCCTTCGAAGTCTACCGAGGGTACCCGGCGAGCAAGGTGAGCTCAGGCATGTGGGAAGTCTCTGCAATGGCACAGACTCAGCTGGGTAACCTCTCTCAAGTCCCACATTGGGGGAGCTCGGCAGTCGAAAAATCTTGCATCCAAACCTGGTGTTTCACAGCCATCACGTTCTCTGGACCGGGGATGATGCTGCGCTTCAAACTATCGCCGGTGTGTCGTGGAAGAGCTTCCCCCGAAAGCTTGAATTTATTCCCGTTACTCAAGTCGCAGTTGATGGGATAGGGATAAAGCAGCAGGTAGTTAAATCTGGTTCCGTTTGCGGCTGAAGGCTCGGCTGCGGATGTTGACGGACACTCTTGGGAAGGCAGCTTTCCAAACATCACCTGTGCGATGGAACAACGAGGCAGCCCGAACAGGAAACTACACAGCTGCTGGGCTGACATCATGTTTTGGATTCAAGCTCGCTTGTGCTTCCGAGGATTTGGAGTTCCGGAGAACTGGTAGGTCTGTCAGTACTGGCACCATGTACAACAGGTTTCACTAGCCAATGTCCGACATCTATGTTTGTTTCGCGCAGTCACTCGAATCACCCAACGAGCTTGGGAAAATCCTGCACAGAACATCAGACCTGGCTTCGGCGCTTTCTGGCAGAACGGACAGCTAGGCTAAAGCAGCTAAAAAGCCCATCGTTTCACCCCTCCTTCCGATATCATCGGCCTGAGATAAGGGCCCCGGCCGAATGGCATTGCCTCCGAATTGCATGCAGCTCCTACGTGTCGGTAAGTCACAAAGTTGTGAAGGTGTCCCATTGCAGCGGGCACGCTGAGATGACTCAGGGGTTGAGCCGAAATGAAGGGAAAGGAAATTCACAGCATGTCCACGCCAGAGAGATCATCTCGCCAGGCTGGAGACCTTGCGGCGGCCAATGCTTCCTAGCTGCTGTTGTGAAACTGCTTTGTGTTGAGTCCTCGGCCTGATGCCTCCTTGATGGCCCCAGCCTTACCCCTCAGTCTTCCGAATGAGCTCACCAACCGAACAGATCCTGCCTTCGACTTAAATGCTGGAATTGTTGGTGCCCTCGTTCGCACAGAGTGCGAGCGCCTCCGCACACGAATGTGTCAGACACTGCATGGTTTGCGAGTGCAAAGACTGTTTTTACACCAGACTTCACTGCAGCAGGGTTTGGTTTTCGAAGGCTCTTGTCGCAGGCAGGAACGCCCAACAGCTTAAGGCATTCCTCGCCGGCGGTGAGCGTCTTCAAGGATGCCGTGGTATTTGCACGCCTGGGCGACAAACGTTACTACTCAGTGTGGTCACAGCATGCAGCGAGGCTTCCTCTGCACGGCAACCTCGCTGCAACCCAGTCACATTAGATCTGCGTTCCACAGCATCTCCTTCAACCGACACCAGAGTCAGTAGTGCATCATGTCCCAATGCAAAATTCAGAGCATGGCAGGCGAAAGCTAGTACACAGCCAGCAAGACAAGACGGAGGACTTGCTCGCCGACTCTAGCCGACTAGTGTTCCTCATGGGCTCGTGTCAGCAGATTAGCCTTGCTGCTGCAAGCCAGGTCTGCTGATGTCTGCTGTCGGACTTGCATTGTGCAAGTGATACAGTGATACACGATAAGGGTCAATACTCGAACGCCTCAAGTACGGATGGGGCCTCCTTCAAGGACGTTGCAGAAGCTCGAAAACAGCTTCAGCTGAACGACAAGCCATTTCATGCATGGGCTCTGCGAACCTGTATCTCTCTGGTATATCAGACCAACAGGTGACCAAAGGTCTAAAACCACCGCAACCTCCAAGTAGTAGAGTAGCCTTCGCGATATCTTTGCGGCTTCGAAAACGTAAAGGATCGTAACTGCAGAGACTCCTTGAATTCCTGGAGATCTATCTGCTTGTCGCCGTTCTGGTCCATGTCCTTTCAAGGGGAGAGAATTATCAGGATCGCGGAGGAGAAGAATTATCAGGTCTCCTCCAGTATCTGCTGCAGCTCCTCAATGGGAATGTGGCCCAGCCTGTGGGATGCTTTTTCACGGATCGGACAGTAGTTTCGTAACCATCCTCGAAGCTCTCCTGTATGCCAGAATCACGATCACACACGAATAGATGTGCAGGTGGGACAGTCTGCTTCTGCATTCTGTCCACATGTTGAAGTCTTCAGTTCTTGAGACGAAGGATGGGAGCTGCTGATGAAGACTCCACTGTCGGCAGCTACATGCAGACCTCTTCAAGGGGGCAGCTGAATGCACTGAAAAGACTGAACACATCACCCACCTGCAAGCTTTTTGGCTGGGCCCGGTGCATGCGGCCAGAAGAGAGTTCGTCCAAGTCAATGGAGCCGTCCTTGGACAAGGTCAGTCCGATGCGACTCCGCGACGATTTACAAGCCCTTACAAGCCTTCTTTGATGCTGCCGGATTCTGCTGCGGTGAGGCTTGTGGCAGTTGCATGCTGTGCCCTTTGTTTGACCCGAAGGATTGACACTTCCGGTTGAGATTCCTGTAGCAGCCTTGGCTACATAGCCCTTAGCCTTATTTACCAAACAAATGATCACACGGTGCTGAGCTGTGTGGAACACCTGAGGGTGCGTGAAAACCCTCCACCCATACGAGTATCGTTTTCAGGACTTTGGGGCTGCATGATCTGAGCTAAAGTTACGAACATTCGTTATCGTGTGCTTTACTCTGATCGTTTTACAAGGAATTCGATTGCTCTAAACTCTAAACGTACGGACGCATCTACTTTGAAAAATGCTCTCGGGGGTTTTACCATCCCTCACCTTGGCTTCTGGCATTGTTCTTGTCCAAAATCTTGAAGGCTTCCTGTACCACGGCATCCGTAAGGCAGGCTTTCCTGCATTCATGCAGCTGGATAAGGCGCTGCTTCTCAGTTGAAGTGCAGCAGGAGATTGCTACATCCGTCTTGCCGCGTACAGGGCTTGTAATCGCCTGAACGGTTTGGCCGTATTGCGCGAAGGCTACTGTAAGCTCCGAAAGGCAAGTCTCCAAAACTGACTCTTCCTGGACCCTGCGCCGGAGCCGCTGTTTCAAAGAGCCACATGTCTATTTGCGGCGGCGCCGACAACATGCTTTCAGGAGCAGAGATTTTTGAAACAGCTACCGCGATTGCAAGCAAGAGTGATTGAGATGGGACAGCACTCCAAGAATGTGGGAGTTTGGCCCAACAAGCATCCAATTGAGCAGGCTTGCAGCAGCTTCGTGGGCATGAGATGCAAGCTGCTCGACAAAAACCTCCCAAGACGAAGAAGCACTTAAGAGTTTGTTGGAAGCAGCACCGCAACGTTGAAGCGCAACATGGTTGAGCTGCCCATGCGCTAAGCATGGGCCCTGCAATTTGCCTGTGCAAGCCTTTACACATTCGCATATGTCTTTCCTTGCGGGCTTTTTTGGCGGGCCACTTCTCCGAAAGGACACCACGCACTAGAAACGTCAAGCTTCTTTAGACAGACTTCCCGTGCTGGCCGGACCCGCGGCCTGTTGAACGTCGCTGCGAGGAACTCTGTGTAGGTGAAATCCTGCGAAACCAGCAGTAGATCTGATCTGACGCCAAACCATGAGAATTATCGCACATGAGCAAAAAAACAAAGTATCCTGGCGTCGGGCTACAGTACGGGTTTCAATTGCGCGTTGGCCTCCGGAGCTCCACTGACTTCGGCGATGCTTCCGAAGCAGGGAGCAGCGAGCCGTGTGTCCCTTCAATCTATACCAAAAGAAGTTATAGTTGGCATCCTAGTTCCGTTGTACCTCCGAGTATCTCATATTGTGGTGAACCGCCCTCCCTTGCATCGATCCACACAGCAAGATCGAGCACTTGCGCTTACTCCATCCGGCAAGGAGTAACGACCCGCCGAAAGCAATTAAGGACGACATGTGGATAAGGTTCAATATTGAGGCTTGTTTGCCAAAGCTACAGGAACAACAACCGAACTGTAGCCCCACCAAGACTTGTTCCGAAGGTCCAGGTATGCACACGAAGCCTACCTCACGCACTCCAGAAAGTTTTGATTCGGAAACGCGGGCCTTAGAGGAACCCGCCAAGCTGGAGTCGAAGTCTCGAAAGATTCCTTGGCGCTCGGTAATAAATCTTGGGATTCTCTCCGGAAGAATCAAGTCGGGGTCTACCACCGTTTAGGGTTTTTCGGCTTGAGGGTTCGAGCGTTAGCTTCGTGGTACAATCACATTCTAGCCATGGAAGTTCAATGCTGGGCAGGTTCCGCAAATGCCTGGCTGGTTCCTTCCCAGCGGCTCTCCACTTCCCGTCGTGTGACATCCTCTGTGCAAAGCGGTCGGAGAGGTCTTGGCACGGATACGCGCGATTCCAAAACCCCAGCCGATTCGCACAGCTGAAGCTCAACCACGCGAGATCGGTCCTTCTCCAAGATGCCCTGCTCTCGCCTCACACTGCACGTGACCAGACTCTTACGTCTCTTTCAATGGAAACTTTGGCCAAGTTGCTGCTTTCTGAGCCGCTTCTCCACCTGTGGAAGGTTTCAGTTTGGTTGAGAGCCAAAACATCCATAGTACCGGGCTATGCAACTACAGTTCTGCAAAAAGAATTCATGCTGCATGCATGCATGCATGCTAGTCATCATGTCAAGCTAATGAGCTGTGCTGCAGTCGTTAAAACTGTCTTGCGCCTCTGCTACACAGAGGAGCCCGTCGCCGTCAGTGTCCATGGAGATCTCAGAGCGTGGCTTCAAAAGCGCTAAGAGCATATGGTAACTAGTATGGTGCTTGTTTGTATCCCTGTCCTTGTTGAGACCTGGAAATCGACAAGCAAACGGAAGCATGGTCTACGGAGTCTATGCCTAGGCCAATCACACTCGATGCCCAAATATTCCCAGCCCCCCCACCGCCACTTTTATGTGCGCACGCCCCAAACAGACTCCTCGAGTATCCCCTCGCTCTATCTGTACACACTCTTGCATGTGCTTGATGTGCTTTCTCGTTCTGGGCTCGTACATGTGCCTGTGTGAAGACGAGCAACCTCCTTCTGAACCGTAAACATGCTTACGACACCCATTGCATACCCTCAGCAGCGCCACAGCAACTCTCGACGCACAATCGGTGAACAGGGGCTGCCACAAACATGTCACGAGCTGCTTGCACATGTTCCTGCACTGACACGGCTGACACACAGGCAGAAATCCAAATTCGGCGTGTGGTTCTCCCATGTGTTCAACTACCGGTACAAGACAAGTAATTAGTGTATTGAGGTCCAGCCACGCTGGCCTGATTTCTCTCCGGATCCATTGACTGTGGCAGCTACCGCATGAATAACCCCAGAGAAGAGCGTCGGTCACGCCACTCAAAAAAAACCATTGGAAACCCGAGGAAAAGCTGAAAAGAACACATCACTGTCCTCGGCAAGCATACTGGCGATGGTTGTGAGCGAAGATCGCCTGTCAAACTGGAGCAGCCCAACTCCTCCTGCACTCCTACCATGACGAGTCTCCTGGCTCGCATCCCCAAACAATCCTCCGGCGCTCTTGTTTCCACCAGATGTGTGCTGAGGTGTCTTGTGCTATAAACCACAGAATATATATAGTGGCAGCTATTGCTTGCAAAAGCCGCAAACTGCACGCTGGCTGAAGAAATGGCGGCCGGGCGTACTTCAGCTTGTTCTGACCCCGGAACGTGCGTAAATCATCAAGCAGACCGAAACCTCAGGCGATGGCAGAAGTCCGTAAGCGCGCGAGCTCGTTTTCCTACGCTGCTTGGCTTATACATAGCTCAGCTTCGCAGCTAGACTCAGTCAAATCAAGTTTCACAAAGCACATCGCTCCAGTGATTAAGCTGCTGATGCTGAGGACTATGGCGCAGCGTTGGCATCTCGGGCTTTGGAAGGTGCTTCTGAAAGAAGGGATCCTGCACGAAATCTGAACGGCATTTCTTGCAACTTGCTGCAACTCATGGTCAGAAGCTTGCACAAATGATCAAGGGGAGCGGCATGATCCGCTGTCCAGAGAAGAACAGGCCTGAAGATTGTGCTTGCATCATGAGCCATCTTGCCCCTCTCAATGTACGAAATCATGCTTGCCAGTAGCTGGTACCAGCTGCCAAAGTGCGTTGACAAAACTGCTGGCAGAATTATGCAGCATCGCAGGTTGGAACGGCATTACTCAACAGCAGCGAGTGCGAAGATTTGGTGTAGAGCTCCCATTCCGTCCGTCAACACCGTCTCCTGTAACAGTTTCCGTGTCCAAACGACTTCGAGTTCGGGGTGTGCTTCGTCTGAACATCTTCTTGACGTGTCCTTGGGCCCTACCTCTGGCCATCGACTCGATGAGACAGTGTCCTTTACAGCACAGGATGTGCTGTTGATGGGATGACTTGTATCCATGGTGCGGGTCCGTTGGACCGTGCTCCTTGGTGGTTGTTTGAGGTAGTCATGTACACGTACCTGGCTGGAGCGTTTAGGTTTCGTGGCACGCGGCAGACAATCCACCAAAACAACAGCACTCTGTCAGAGGGTTTCTTAAACTTGAAGTTGACGCAGGGCTTACCTACTCAGGGGTAGGGTCAACATGGCCCTCACCTTCTGAAGCCCCCTGTTTGATCCTGGAGCGCCAGCTTGGCTGGTGGACGGTGAGCAGGTCTGGAGAGCAGCTTCCTGAGGAAGCAAACAGCCTCCTGACGCGGTCAGGTCGCGAGGTCAAGGGTACGACTTGTTATCGAGGGCTCTTTTCCTTCCGCAGGATGCGAGTAGTGCTTATAAGACTCTATCTACATTTACATACCCTGTCTCGGGACGTCTTCCTTCAAGGTCCGGAAGCAAAGGAAAAGCAATCGCGCTAGATTTTGGAGAGGCTGATGGCGACAGCTATGCGCGGTATTCACTGACCCACAATTGCAACAGCAAGCGTCCTGCGATGCGTCGCACCACTGCTTGCCAAGAGGAACTCGCGCTGCTTTGATCTGCACGCGAAGGGCTGCAGACATGGTTTAAGGCCCAGGGCTAAGGACGTGGCGTCAGGCTTTCAATGCCATTGCTTGCAGTCCTTTTCGAGTCTACACTTGCCGCATCGACAAAACCCTGCCTCTTCCTCTGTGCCAAACGGAACTCCGCCGCTCATGAGGTTGTACCTCGTGCAATCTAGAGTACGGCCTACCACAACGATGAGCCGGCCTCAAGCCATCCTCTGCTTATCGGGTTACGCTGACGTCATGCCAGATAGTTGGTGTAAGACTACACGGCCTGTTACGCACGAGAAGTTTAGAAAGAAGCCTTTCAGTTCCGGTTTCGCTGGCATGCAGTGGACTGTTGATAGCTGCAAAAATGGACACAGACTGCAACTCTCCATTTCGTCAGGATGTACGAAACGGAACATGGCATGGGCGTCAACTTGGTTGAGGTGCCCTAGGCCCCAGACATCAAACGTCAGCAAACTTGCAGACATGGAGATTGACGTAGGTTGCCGACGAGGATTCTGCGCCATCCAATTTCGACAGACACAGCAGCACGGTTCCTACACCTCTTCCCACCCCTGGAGCACAGAATGACACCGCAAGCCCACACGTCACAGGAGCTCGTGTACCTGGCACTGGGGCAGTATGGGGACTAAGGAAGGATTTCAAGCGGAATTTTGCAGAAGTGCAACAGCTCCGACAAAATGCGACGTCATTTTGTCGCTTCGCTGTGCGCGCATCTCAGCCCTAGCCGAAGGGGTCGTAGCCTCAACGGATCCAGGCAGCCATGGAATGAATTCGATGAACTTGTGAAGCAAATGCAGCGAACTACTATTTATTACCCGCTGGAACAAGCATCTGCCCTGTGACGAGGCTTTTGTTGACGGAGTATCTTCTCAAACTTCAAACCCCCGGCACCTGAACGTCTCTCTAGGTAGCCAAGGTTCAGAAGGCATCTTAGTTCCATCCCCACTCTATACGACAGACACAGGAGGATGAAGCATTCCTGTTCTTCATTGCTGCAGCGCAGTATGTCAATAGGCCTTGCAACTGCAAACCACAAGTACATCGGATGCCTCCTAAACGAGCCGTGCTGAACCCGCCATCTGAGGAATGCTGTACGGAAACAACAATATTAGCGAACTCTTGTTGCTGTCACGGAGCTTTCTTGACGGACAGGACTGGGTCCTGTCGAGGCGACTTACATCGTCTCTGCACACTTTGTCACTCTCACCTCGGCCTCGGCCTTGCAAATCCTTGAAACGGAGATGCCAATCTGACCGCCTCCCCCCCCTCCCCCGCGTCCACCGGCATCATCGAAACGTGGTGGCGGCACCTTGCATGTCGCAACATGCCTCTGCCTCTGCCTCGATATCATGAGTGGATGCTTCACAGATGGACGTCGAGGCTTGCTTCTGCGTTCTGCACTCCTTGTGTTCTTCTCTGGCTTGGACTGTGGGCTTTCAGCAGTCTTCAGCGAGCTTTGTGATCAAGGCCTTCCGCCAGACCATGTAGCTGCAAGTCCAATCTCGCTTCGGGCTCGAGTTGGGATATCTGACATATTTTGATGCGGCTGAGATGCACGAATGACCTTTTCTCTTCAGAGACCCAAAGGATTTGAAACGAAAGTCCAACAGATTGGAGGTAAACTCGAGTCAGCCACACAACTCACAAGAAGAACAATTTACGGTGGCCTTAGCTTCTGACGAAGCCCTGTGGAGCCGAAACCCTACCCGCTGCAAGTCCTAACCGTCCTAACTCACAGCCTTCGACTGTCGGCTTCGAAGCGCCCTGCAAAGGACAACCCCAGGCAACCCACTCACCTGAGCTGCACAACGTTCAGATCCAGCTTAATTACCCTGAGTTAAACTCTCAATTTTGTCCCTCGAAAGTGCCTCGTTGAAGGGCGTCATCGTCGGCTTCTCAGGAGAGGCATCTGAAGCAGAATGAGACTGCAAGGTTGGAAAGAGCCCCGGGGACAATGTGCGGAAAATCTGCCAGAGTAGCAGCCGGTTTCGCAACGGTAGCGGCTCTGTCGAGAAAAAGATCACAAAGACCATCAAAACCCAACACAGATCAAACACCAACCCAGCACAAAGCGATCACAGATCGAAGGCCAATCACAAGCACTGCATTGCAAGAAGATCACAGTTGCATCACAAAGCATAGAACATACAAATCACAAAAGGGAACACAACAAAAAACCCTGCGCCATCTCCCAATCCCTCCGGGCTTCAAACTTACAAACAAAAACAAACCAGTCGAAAGGGGAGAAGCAGGAGTGGACCGTTCGGAGGGCAGTAAATACAGACTTTGACAAACGAGAGCAAAACTGCCCGAAAGAGACTAGGGCATTTGAGGAGCAGCTTTTGAGAAGGACAAGCAAACCAGTAGAAAGGAATGAGACGATGATGTTGAGAGACAGAAGAGAGACGAGAGAAATTGACGAAACAAAGATAATATGAGAAAAAGGAACAGGCCAGTTGAGAGAGACTAGGAATTTAAGAAACAGGACCACGGCAGAGGCTAAAAGACTTGACAAAGAAGAGCATGTGAGAAAAGCAGCAGCAAGCCGGCAAAAGAGATTAGAGGGCAAGAGCAAACCGCTTGCAACAAATGAAAGAATTTGACAAAGAGGACAATTTGAGAAACAGGAACAGACCAGTCGACGAGGCCAATACATTTTCAGAAACAAAAGCTACAGCTCGAAAGAGACGATCAGGAGGATAACTTCAGAATAAATCAGCAAACCAGTCGAACAGGATCTTGTCGTGTATTCTCTTAACTTTTCGAGCGGTTTGCTCCTCTAGATATGTATAGCTTCTTTCATGCACTGAGCTCTGCTTCGTCAAGCTCTCTAGATTGTTTCAAGCTGTCTCAGAAAGCCTACTCCCTTTCAACTGGCCCGATCCTCGTTCTCCTACGTTTCTCTTCGTTGAATTCTCGCATTTTGTTTTCTATCATCTCAAGTCTCTTTCGTGCGTCTTGCTGTTCGACAGTCTTGACTCGAGTTTTGTTCGGCTGGTTTGTTCTTCTCCGTTTCTCGAACTTTCCACTTTTTCAATTCGTGTGCTCCTCGAAAAGTAAGACAAAGCACAGCCACCAGTGCATACCATACTGGTTGTGTTCAATTATCTTTCGGTCTGTTTGCTCCTGTTGGTCAATACCTTTAGTCTCTTTCGAACGGTGCGCTGCTGTGTCTGAAATTGTCCAACCGTTTGCGAGTGGCTTGCTCCTCTTTCTCAAGTCCTCCTCTTTGTCAAACTCTTTCGTCTGTTTGGAGAAGTTTTGCTGCTCTCCTTGCATTTTTCCTCCTAATTTCAGAATTCGTTGGAAACCACCATCGGTCTCAAATAGACGGAGAGAAGGCGACGCAAGCTTCGAAAACCCCGGCAATGGCCACCCACCCACAGCTCAAAACGCCGGCATCCGCGTTCAAAATAACAAGAAGCGCTACAGTAACCTGCTTGGAGAAAATCTCCAATCCTCCACCCAGACTCTAAACTCCAGACCCCATCTTAACCAGCCGTGATTCCCAACCCCAACCCCACCACTCAGAACCATGAAACCCAACGCCACAAGCGCAGGAGGCAGGGAGACCTCGACTCTGCAAGGCACTCCGTGCATCCGGGACAGCGGCTGCAGCAGGAGCGAAGACCTGGCATCCGGGGCTTGAACATTTTTGGTTGGCTTTGGGCCTTGAGGTTGTGAGGGTTGAGGGTTACGGACTTCTGTATGAGCATTATGGAACTCCCTTCAAGCAGGATGCCAGTCTGCCTCCTACCATGACAATACACGATACATCACTGTACCACCAGCAACGTCGAATTGTGAAGACTCAGCGCACCAACTTTCAAGCTCTCGCCTGTGGTGGAGATGCGGCTTGATCCTGCGCACATGCAAGATGATAGTAGAAGCTTTCTTTGACTCAATATATTGAAGGAGACCAGCAATTGTGAGGTTAATAAATTCAAACACCATTTTCCCATGTCTCGGTGCTGTATCCTCAGCCCTTCATTCGGCAGGCCACCGAACCTGCGCGGCTCTTGCAACCTGCAGTCCCCTTGCAGCCTCACATCCCGATGGCTCTTGCAACCTGCAGTTTCTGGGGGAGTCCTGAGAGAAATGTAGAAGGCGACGTTTGGGAAAGGGATTCAACAACTGACACTTTCCGGTACGCACACACGCACGCTCTTGTAATCATAAGGTTTCGGATGCTGTGAAGTAGCTCAGCTCACATGTTCTTGTACACACTGGCGCTTGCAGGGTTTCCGATGCTGAATTATTAAGCTCTGCGAGAAAGAGAGGGGAGGGAGAGACAGCTTCGATACAGGCTAACAAACTAGTTCCCATCCCTCAGCCCTTTACACGGTACTCCGAACAGGCCGCAAGTATACTGTATGGTAGTTCTGCCTAATACTGTGAAGTCTAGGACAGCACGCTGCCCATGATATGCTACTGAATGCCCTGTATTCCGCTACTGATAGGATAGAACAGCGCCCTTGGCCTGGCAAGCATCCGCTGCATTTCTCTGGCACTCCTGCGGTGTGGCACGCTTCACGTCCACCCACTTGCCATCGATGGCCTGGGTTGCAGCAACCCTAATTATGCTCCTCCCAGCGCTTTGCCGGATCATTTTCCCGTTTTCGCGGTACGCTCACGCAGGGGGCTTTCTCTTGGTGCCCGGCATGCTTCCCGTAGTCCCGGATTGCCGCCTCGCAGCAGATCTCAAGGCACAAAGCCAAAAGACTGTTCTTCCCATGGCCTCCACACAGGAGATGTGTTCGAAAACGACGAAGCCGAAGCCTCGGGGCTTGCCCGTGGCCTTGTCTGCCATGACCTCGGAAGCGGAGGCTCCCAGCTTTGTATTGGGCACTTCGACCCCAGGTCTGGGCCGCAAGCGACAGCGTCGGTAATCCTGCCATACTTGCCTTGGATGGCGCGGCGGGACATTTACACATTTGACACTATATGACTTGCACCGCCAACGGTTTCCGTCCTGTATAGAATTTGCATCGGTGCTGGGGCTGATCATCGGTGACGGAAAGGGCGTGGTTTGTGCAGGCTCAGGGTCGCGACTTGAATCCCGATGGCTTAGCATGGTTTTGACTCGAGGAGTGGTTCTGCTGTCTAGGCATTGCTTCAGGAGAAAGAATGCAATTACCTGTCGTTGAATCTGGCAAGGGTTGCGCCAGGAGGAGTGCAACAGTGACTCGTGAAGCAACAATCTCACCGCGGAGTATCAACAGACGCCGAGGCACTCGGAACAGCTTAGACGATTGGGGAATCCAGCCTTCCCGGCTCAAAGCCCAACTACACGAACTTTGAACCACGCGCCATTGACAACAACTTCCTGTCATCCAATGGTCAAGAGGCCGAAATGGGCTGTCAGCATGTCCAGCGTGCAGTGGTGAGGTAGACCGCCGACGAAAATCTTTTCACGATCCTGAGCATGTCTCTCAATCCATCTCACTCATTGCAAACATCGGAAGGCGGCCCATTCTCTCCTGCCGGCGTTGGCTCGTGCCAGAGTGGATTAAACAGATAAACCAGCTATTCGACCCTCCGATTCAACTATGCCGACCATCTCATCTAACCGAAGTGGTTTCCGGTGTCAATGCACCATGAATATAATTCAAGCTGCGGGGGAAGCCCCGTACTGTGCCGCTGTACAGCTGAAGGTGACAAACAGCTCAAGGTGACAGTGTCCCAACACAAGAGACTCCAGCATGAAGAGCTAAGCAATCGTGGCACATGCATTTCATGTTCAAACAGCACCATACAGGTGGAGGGCTAAACTTTGCCGAACAACGAGGATTATCAACTTGACTGACCTGTCCAATAACTAACAAGACAAAAACCGGAACTTTGTGCTGCATTCCGAACTGCGCTATGTAAAAGTAAAAAAACCTCAATATCAAGGCTCACAGGTTACAGCTTACATCGGGTGTCAAGATATTCATGCCCTACAAAATCCCCCACGCAATCTGCATATGCGATCTGTGTAGTAGGACAAGCTGTTTCGCTTCATTTATCAACGGCTACAAATGCTTTGAAGCTGAAGGTGCAAGAAAAGCTGGTTGCCCAGGGGGGGAAGAAAAACCCTCTGGCATCGGCACTCAAACTACTGGCAGAAAGCTTCATGCCCGATCTCTATCTACAGTAGTGTGCGGTCTTTCGAGCAAGACTCCGAGGAGCCTTTCGGCATACCTGGCAAGCATGAAAATGCTTCTAACATCAAGTCAGAGACGCAGCTCCCGTGTTTAGAATCTTCCGCACGCCCCGTCTGATTGAGGCGTCCGTTCCAACATGACAATGCAGTGACATGTCACTCTTGTTACAAACTTCGGTCCGCCGCTCCACAGAGAATGCCTGCTGCGGGCTGCGGCAGTGCAGCGGCAGCTGCAGCGACGAAGGGCTGCGCGAAACAGGGAATGGCGAGCCTCGGCTGCCGAATCGCCGGAGCTGTTGTCCAGACAGTCAGATGTTTGGATTATCTATGAATAGCTCACCTGAGATTCGAAGGCATCATGCTGGGGGTGCGGCGCAATGATCTCCTGAGTCGAACGCGGTGGCACAGGGTCCTGGCCGGAGGTTTTGGTTGAGCCTTCTGTGCCCTTGTTTCCGGGCTGCTCCGGGTTCTGCATCCAAATCTTGCTTGCTTGCTTGCTGCACCAATTCTCTCTCGGTCCTGCTTCCTTCCTTCCGGTGGGTACAGGTTCTCTTTCTTTCGCCAGGGCTAGGGGCAAGAGGGGCAAGCCCCCCTCACCCGCGCAGGTTCTCTCTCTCTCTGTCTCTCCCTCTCTCTCTGCATGCAGGGCCCGTGGCATCAGCAAATCTGACTGCCTCTTCATGAGTTCGAACTGTCTCCAATGCTCTATTTAGTAGACCCACGGTTTCGACAGCTCTCCTGCCACTGTGGCCAGACAAAGACGCCCAAGGCAGAGAGGCCCACAACTCCTTGCAGCGAGGCGTGAGCGAGCCAAGGGTTCGAAGGGCTTTTTCCACCCTGCCTTCCCCAATGATCAGCAGCAGCTCCGCAGCAGGGATGAAGGACCAGCCTATGGGCTCAAGGCTCAATCTGGCTGCAAGGGGGAGAAAAAACGCTCTCATCCTGAGCAGTCCCCAAACCCTGAAGAGCCACCCGGCCCCAGCCCAGCTCTGCAAGCTGAGCGTCGAGGGGTCTCGCTGGCCGGCTCCTGCGAGCGAAAGGAGGCTTCCGGGTTGTGACAAGGGTTTTTCAGGCTGCGCTAGGAGGGCCGTCCTGGAAAAGGCTCAGAGCCTCCTGGACCTGAGCCGCGGCCACTTGCGGCAAAGCTGGGTGGAACAAACAAACGCAGCAGGATTTCACGAAGCCCAGGCACTGTCCGGTCACCGGTTCGCGCAGCATGCTCTGCCACCTGCACAGGCTGGAAACTACAAGGCAGGGTAGATATACTGGGTCCAAGCAGTCACCCCACTCCAAGCGTCTCTACGACCGAGCTCCGCATCTGCAAGACCAAACAGCAAAACTCGGCCAGTTCTAGCAATTCTAGCAGTGCATTGGACGGAGTCGTGGCACAGCGAAAACCCGCAGCTCAGTGGTGAAACGCTATATTTAGGGAGCCTCAGTCCACATCGCTGCACAAATTGCCGCCACGCGAGAATCGGCCCAAGGCGTTGGTCCCGAAGGCCCACGCGGAAGGAACCTACGCGCATGGACACCGAGGGAACTCATTCTTGCTTGAACGGCGAAATGAGTTGGCCTTCTCTCGCGCGAAAGAAACCCCAGGAAGCAAGTAGTTCATTCCGGCAGCAGTGGCACTTGAGTTGGGGAGTGAGGTTGCATTCGCACCAAGGCGCACAACCTACGTAGCATTTGTGAGTGGAGAAATATAGCTACGTTCAGCAAGTGCTGCGGGTCGTGGATACTGTCAAGATCTCTCTTCTTCGTCATAGGACATAGGAAGCAGTCTATCTTTGCACGTTGGCAGCTCACAGTGAACAGGCTTGTCCACGACGCCTCCTGACACCCAAGCCTTTGTCTGCAGAGTGTCACTGTCGATACGTCTACCGATGGAAGCGGCATTTCGAGAATTTTGGCTGAAGGAGCTCGAAGAGCTGGTGCCGCCATCGCTTGTGCCAGTGGGAAGGCACCTCAGAGAAGACTTGGAGAGTCTCGGAGAAGGGCAGGAGGGCAGAGGGCAGACGTCGGGCCCTTCACGGGGCCGGCGTGTGACTTTTTTGCAGCCGGAGGACCATCCTTTCCTCCCCTCGCTCCGAGAGTGTGGCCACACCTTCCGCGAAAAGAGTCTAAGTGAGAGGCGAGGAAAAGGCGAGACGAGGAGCCCGGCACCAACGCCTCCGAGGGTTCGGCTCATGCGCTGCTCCTTCTCGACCCGCGAGCGCCTCCTCGAAGAGGCGGCGAGCTTTGGAGCTTCGGCTTCAGCTTTGCTCACTTGCTCACGTTAGAGAAAATATCAAACAGCCGACATGCGTGCCCAACGTGCCGAGCTGTGTCTGAAGACCACGACGAGAAGGACTGGCTGGACAAGGTGACAACACACATGTAGCCCAGAAACTATGTCTCGAGTGTGCAAGCCATGGTGTTGAAGCAAAAATGCAATTCGGTCCTTTCTTCCACCCGCTCCTCTCTCTTTCGATCTTCGTCCTCCTCCTAGCGAAGTACGAAATGTTTAAAGAGCTTGGCTTGAAACGTTTCCTCCATGTGCCCTGGCACCGGCCTTTTCCTGCTTGACCTCGGCCAGCGTCACTTCCAGCTTCATGTGTCCGCAGATGTGGGTCTCGTGCAGCACCCAGTCCTTGGCATGGACTGAGCCGGCCCCAAACACATTGCACAGCCTAAAACTGGAGCTCTGGATAGCTGATGTTCGCGGAACTGAGCTCAGGCCAGGGCTTTCATGCCCTCCTCCTGAGCTGCCATGAGCTGCCGGCTGCCGCGATGCGGTTTCCAAAATGCTCCAGCCGAGGCGCCGTGACAGGACGACCGTCGTAGTGGCCTTCGGGCCTTGGTTCTGTGCTTTCTTCAGTCGTGACACAGAACCACTGCAGACTTCCTGAGCTCTCAGCCGCATAGTGACGAAGGCCACTCCCCGGGATTTCTTTGTCCGCTTGTCGATGAGCACATTGCAGGAAAGGACTTTGCCAAAGCTCTGGAAGTGCCTTGACTGACATGCGCAATTTTCTGCTATCTCATCACAGCTGGTTTGCTCCAATGTTGCAGATCTGAATCTGTCACTGTTGACCGGTAAAGCAGGGTAGAAACACATGATCCTGAGTACTTAAACCTCAGCTAACCGCCACTACCTTTACCTTTGCCTCATCGCTGGTCGACTTGCCCGAGTGGCTCTTCCAACTCTGATGCAGGAAGGTTTCCAGCGTTTTTGACAATAAATCGAATGCCCTCCTGCGGTAAGCGAGGGCATATGCTCACCACAATGCGGGCGTGTTGTGCATGTCGCGAAAAACAGACATGCAGCACACTACATTTCAGCCTTGGCTTCTGCACGCGCAATCCTTGCTTCTACAAAGAGCATGCGCCGGCTCATCAACCCAGCAGACGCATTCGCGTTCACCTCTGAGTGATTCCCCTGTGCCTTCCCGTTTCCTGGCCTGCTTCTCGCTTTTCGGCTCCGGCTTCGGTTTTCGCTCCCGGCTCCTGCAAGACGCACGAGTCTTTCCACACTCCGAAGCTGACTTCCATAGGAGCCTGGCCTGCTCCGACTTCGGTCCCGGGCATCTTCCCAGAGACGCCTCAGATCCCCTCTCGCAGCAGCCCAGTTATTGCAACACCTCTACCATCCAGGGAGGCCTTCTCACGTGAGTCAGGAGAGCACGAAAGATCCCCAACTCTGGGAAGCTTTCCTGAGCTGCCAGCAGGCAAAGCGAGCAAGCGCGTGCTTGTGCGTGTGCGCGTGCCTGCGTGCTTGCGGGCATGTATGTGCACTTTTAGACTCGGGCCGTCCTATGTGTTTTCAGCTCAAAACTAGCTCGCAGCATCAGGGCACTCAGCTTCAACTGCACGAAGCTCAGGCACCGGATCTGCCCGCGGAACCCTGGGACCACGGCCAAAGTCAGCCCTCCATGTTCGATATGCAGACGAGGAGCGAACACTTTTTGCCACGGAGCTCTGAGCGCCTCTGGAGAAGATAAGTTAAGTAACTGACTCTTGCCGTGGACGCTGTAAAGACTCTCCCTCCGAAGCTGTCTCATTGAGAACCTTCTTTTGCGCAACCTCTATCTCGACAAGGCATTGCAGTTCGGGCATTGACACCTGATCCGACTGACAAGTTTCTCAATGTGCTCTGCATCCAGCAATGTTCCAGGCTGTGCACCCGTGTCTCAAGCAAGTTCTAGAGGCTTCGAAGCGCAGAAAGCAATTGAAAGCATCGCCGTCTGGGGCCAGCGCGCGCACCCCTGGCCGCAGCACTTCTGCATAGGCGGCACGTGACAAAAGCGTCACAAACTGCCTGCAGAGGCGCTTTACAACTGTCGATGTTGTCGCGCGGGGTTTGCAGAACATAGTCATTCGCACCAATGTGATCCAATGTGTTGTACAGGAGGTTGGCACCGGCAACAGCATGTGGACGGAGCATTGTGGCCATTCGGGGGACTTCATCGTACATAGAGGACTTGGATTAATTCAGTTGATCGATCTTACTTATACTCTTGCTTTCTTCTCCCGGCTCAGCTGTCGTGCCGCAGGTGAGCAAGCAACCAGACCTTCCAATCCTGGTGATACTAGTGACAAAAGTTTGCGAATGGTGCATCTGGGCAACCCCCTCCGGGATCGATCTGCCGCTTCGAAAGCTTTGCGAAGCCACTCTGACCCGAAGAAGTTCACCACAGAAGAAGCATCGTTTGCATCAAACCAATCCTTGGTTGGGCGCGGTCTAGGACGTGTGAGACGCATGGGCGCCAAACGGCTTCCATTCAACACATCTTCATTTGCACGGGATGGTGCATCGCAAGTCTTCACCTAGCTCCATGCCACGATGTCCATCTTGCAAAACTTGTCGGCTAAGCACCGCATCCCTTATTGGACGAGTGGCTCTGAGCATGATGTGTGGCACCATCCCTGACCAGGCAGGAAGGTAAGGACCCCTGGTCACCACCTCAGGTCGCAGGCAACTCCCTCTTTCCTTTTCAGTCTTTTGCTCAATGAGCGTGCTAGATTCTGCTGACTTGTAAGCTCCAAGCATTTCCACGAAGCATTGGTGGACAGTGGCCTTCAGCGCCCCATGTTTTAGGACTGAACTGCACCGTCAGAGGGTGGCTCTAGCACCAGACTGACACGACCGAACATCGCCGAATTCGGAACTTTTTCCAAAAGCTGCTCTACAGTGCAACAACCACGGTTGGGTTGGCCTTCGCAAATGAAGCCCACCACCGCCATGAGGAGACGCGTGGCCTCTGCAAAGGCTGCCTTCCTTGGGTCCTGGCAGGGGCTTCGGCTGTAGCTTTTGTGGCCCGACAGGCAGAGCCATCCCATCACCGAACTTCTCCCTCCCTCTTCCACCTGCCGCGCAGCTTCTGGCACATCGCTACCCAAGAGCGCTGCTGCCCTGGCTCCGATCGAAAGCCGGTCCATGATCACGACGCTGTTGATACACACCCGAAATGGATCTTGTGAAGCAACACGTGTCAAACCATGAAAGCTGGCAAAGGCGAGCAAGAGAAGCAACCTTTCGAACAACGACATGTGTTTCTGTCGCAAGCCCACTTATGACAATAGGATCGTTCTCAACCCTACCCTTTTATTATTCATCAGCATCATGAGGGCCAACTCCATCCGCAACATCTTCACCATTTCAGCAAACATCGCACAAGTATCACCAATGTGACAAGCTGCCGCGCTACACTGTCCTCCTCACCACAACCGTCACACTCGTAGCATCGCCATCACCATCTGCGTTTTTTTATCAATCACCATCACCACCACCATCACCACCGTCACCATCATCATCATCATCACCACCACCATCATCATCACCGCATGAATATGTTCATCATCGGTATCGCCATCATCAACATGGCCAGCTATCATAACGACACCAGCACAGCGTTATCACCACCAACGCAGCAAAAGCATCACCATAGCCGGTATCATTACTTGTTCTTTCGTCAACGCATTCATGCGCCATTCTCTTTGTCGTTCGTGTTGCGCATCCGTTCATGCATGCACTTTTTGCAGCGGTTGGCTGGTTGCCTGGTCCGTGCCCTGCGCTGATCAGGATCCATCGCCGTCCATCGATAGCTAATTGTCACTGTCACCATCAATGCCCACACCAACTACGCATCAGACTGCAATGCAAGGCCTGCGGAGAAAGACCATCTCGTCAGCTTCGTCTCCAACCTGGGCCTTCGAGCTCAGTCCAATGTCGATGCGCCCTCATCTGTGGTACGTGATTTAGGGATAACTTCAGGCAAACCAACGTCTCTGAACTAGCATGTTTTCGATATGTGATGGTGAACCGTTTGATTTACCTTGGCCGTGCGATCTAGGTTCTAGATCTCAGAAACCTCTGCTTCAGAGGCACGAAGTTAGGGTACGAAAGACGCAGAAGGCGAGCGAGGGAGAGGTGGGAGTGAATGACACTAGCGTGAATCATCGTGAGCTGAGGGCAGGAAAGAACATGTCAGTCAGTGCCAATGGCAAAGGAAATCATGAAACGAGAGCCCTGAATGCTGGATCTTGGTGGCCATTTTCAAGCATGGCGATATGTTTCGCCCCTTCCCTCCTCGAACTGCTCGTTGCCAGGCAAGCCTGCATCACGCTCCTACTGCATTTGGTTCATGACGACACGAAACTGACCATAGTCAAGACTTGCACCTTTGAAGAGCAGCTTCTTGAAACTTAGAGCCCCTTTATCAGCCCAAAGCCCCAAGCGAATTCAAAGACCAGGCAAAACTTTGTGCTCTGTCTGTTGGCGGCCATGCTTCTCGCAATTTGGAATGACACCTGCTCCGGCGGGCACCGCTCGGCGCAAGCTCGGTGCAGGAAACCAGGTTGCATCGCCCAGCACATCGAAAGGGTCCGCCCTTGCGCGAGTGAAGACTGTCTGAAGAGGGAGACAGCACCCTTTCTCAGACTCACCAACGACTTTGGAATACGAACGGGAAGAGTCGGCGTTCCCCTAGCATCAATCATGCTGTTTGGTCAAGCGGCCCTGCCAGCCGCAGGACTTGTGGCTGCTTTAGCATACGGAGCGTCAACAACGTCAACGATCTTGAAACCGTCACGTTCCCTCGAATGCATGACCCAGTTGCTTCCACGTGCTCGAAAACGATGGGGAGGTCGGACAAACCTTGTTTGCTCGTCGGGATTGAGCGGGGCAACAGTCAGACTGTCACGTGATGAGTTTGCGGCTCATGCAACAATAAAGTCCCCGAAATACCTACTTATGCATCGACAAATACTATACTATACGCTTAAATCTTGCATGAACCTTGACACTCAAACCCCACAAACACTGCAAGCCTTGACTGATAATGTCAGAGCGATCCAACATCCGCCGTTTCTTTCTTCCCGGCAGCCCCAGGCTGTAGCGGTACTGGCACCACGCCTCTGAGGGTTTAAAGTCCCAGGATCGTAGGGTTTGGGATTATGCGGCACTTCGAGACTGCTTGCAGACACTGAACACTGGATTCACCTAGTTTATGTGCTCAGGCCGAGTTGTCGAGTACCAATGCCGCGTTTATACGATATAGGCTTGACTCTTGACCTTATCGGTATGCCAACAACATTTGGGCTTTGAAGTTATTCCGCGGCACTCCACTGATTTCATTCTTCCGAAGGATCAGCCACACCAATCACCGAAAAGAGCTCTTTCCGCAACGGCCGAGCGGAGTCAGGCTGTTTCGGGTAGCGCGAGGTTGCTAAGTGAAGATGACTTAGGACGAGCTACGGTGCAGCGTTTCGTGCTGGTGATTCCTTGGTAGGTGTGCTTCCACAACTATCCTTCTATCACAGGAGCAAGGACAAGTCCAAGCAAATCCATTTTGACGGGGCTGCGCTGCCATGCAGCTGAGGTTAACTCTGCCGGGCCTGCCGCCCTCACCGCTGGGTGCGGCGGCACAACGTAGGGCGCTGCTCCTAACACCGATTCAGTTCAAGCAACCCGAAACTGGCAGAGCAAGTTCCCGTTCTCTGCGTGCCTGTGGCCGCACTGTGAGGTATCCCCATGGGCGCAATCATCGGACCTACAGGCATCAAACTCTCGGGCATGGCAGCTCTGACTTGGCAGCGTCTCTGCATCTCATGGCTCAGCGAGCCCGGCCTGATGGCCGCACAACGCCAGCACCCTGAGGGTCAGCGATGCACGGGGCACTACGGGCACTACGGCACTGCTAAACCGCCAAGTTCAAGCAAGGACTATCGAATTCGATCGGTCACAGGCTGTGGATTCGTTCAGCGTCCCAGCTCGCTCGAAAATACGAGTACGAAGCTTCCAAAAGCTCGGCAGTCTCCCAGCTGCAGCCTGATGCCACGCCACCTTCCCCAAAGCAGGTGGAGGAGGGTCTAAAGTTCTCCGTCATTCTGCCGATATCTAGAATTGCTTAAGAGATTCTGCACACTGGATATTTAGGCACACTGTTGGGTTCCCGTCTTCTTTCAGGAACCTGGGCAAACAACTGGTGGAGTCGCCTGGCAACAAAACGACTCGCCTTCTTTCCCAAGGTGGTGGAAGCACTTGAAACTCGGGTGGTCGACTCTTCTTTATGTGAGTTGAAGGGCTCCTCAGCATGTCAATGTGCCTCGGACTGCGTGCCGTAGCCATGGCTGTCGCGTGGCCACATAGCTCAGGCAACCCGACTTTGTTTCTTAACGTGATTAAGGTTCCTTGTGCTGATCGGGGGTTGGGCTGAGACGCCAAGAATGGCCTAGAAGGCGCCCCCAATGGCTGCAACATGCCGGTTTGGGTGACGACAACGACGCGAACGAAACGTTTTGCCAAAAGCAATCGCTTTCTTACATGGTTTCGACTTGGAGATGATGTGCTGAACAGCTTAGCACACATCGACGCGACGACGAAGCTTTGGCAGTTGATGCGACGCGACATCTTGCTAGGTAGCACTCGACAACTCCCCACCGCAATCATGGGAGACATATTCAAAAGGACTCTGCTTGGGTCACAAACACCTGGGCCAAATGGCTGCAAAGCAAATTCAGTACGCGTTTGCAGAACTTGGGCAAACATACCTGCTGCCGGCGTCCATCTTCGCATACATGTCTGCCCCGAGCCTACAGTAGTTGATTCCCATTTAATCAAACCGGAGCATGACTTGAGGGACCCTCTCCGAGCCATGGTCCAAAGGTGCGTCGATGACGGCCCGAAATCTGAGCCGGGCCGGCTTCCGTCGCAGAACTTCCGGCGACATGTGGGTGACGGTGCCCACTTTGTCCGTGAAGATCTGGTTTGGCCTTCGTATCAGGCACATTCCCTCTCCAATCCTGCTGCCAGCACAAAGCGATGACGAGTTGTCCTTCGTTTTGCTCGTTCGTGCTTCCTTGTGTAGTAGTCTGCTTTTTTTGGGGGGCGGGGGGGAGGGGGGAGGGGGGGGGG